>CAWUFW010022284.1:0-99110 GCA_963921515.1 Calotriton arnoldi | reverse complement strand
GTAGTGACTTAAGCGGTGGCGCTCTAGTCTGCCCACTGGAACTATCCCCACGTCATCCGCAGGCCAGGCGTGGCCTGCGGGGTTAAAATAAAAGGGGTGACCTCGCACGTGGGGTCAGTCTCCCAAGTACAGCACACTGTGTCCCTGTCTGTAATTAATTGCATGTGCCCAGTTCGCAACAGAAGGTATTCGCCCTCTCACCTCTCTAGCCTTGGGACACGACACTGGCGACGAGGGTGGGGGCTGTGACCCTCGCCTTGGCCGTCCCGCTGCCAACACCGGCCTGCCGCGGAGGACCCGTCACGGAGAGGCAGTCTGTACCCGTGAGTTCGGCCTCCACATTTGGCGTCCCGCCCCAGCCTGCTTTCGCTACGCGAGCCGCGCTGCGGCCGCGCCACCCGCTGCCTACTAACTGCCCCCGCGAGGGTGGGGCACGGCCTGCCCAAGAGCCGAAGGTGAGCCTCTGCGATGTCGCGCACGCACAAGGATCATGCTTCCTGGGCGGCTGGTCCTCGCGCGGTGCACGAGCCCGATCCAGCGCGTGGGCTGTGGCACAGTGTCAGAAAAGGTGCCGGTGAGGCCGTGAGTCAGCCTGGTGCAGCGCGGAGGAGGGGCCCCTCCTCAGACCACAGCAACTGCCACACACAAGCTGCCCCAGGGGAAGCAGAGGGCAGACACCGACTACAGGCACCAGCACACAAGAAAAGAAGGGCAAAAGGACAAATTAACAGACGCACAAAACAAAAAAAAAAGGAAAGAAAAAGGGATGTGACAAGCCCGCAGGACAGGGTGCAAGACAGAAGAAGAAAGAGGGGCGCTATCCGGCAGCACACACGAAGGAAGCAGGGGCACAGGAACGCCCCAAGGGCAGGCCTCAGGGACAGAAGGGAGAAGGTGCAGGAAAAGGTAGAGACAAAGGTGAACGGAAGGGGAACAGTACCCCCATAGGAACGATGGGGGATGAAAACCCAGCGCAAGCGCCTCAGAGGCCCCTAGTCCAACACACACCCACAGGAGTGTTGCCGCCCTTCAGTGAGCTGGAAGACCCGGCCACAGCCTCCCCAAGGTGGAAGATATGGATCGAGTGCCTAAACAACTATTTCGTGGCCACCAGGGAGACCGACGGAGCGGTGAAAAGATCGCTACTACTCCACTATGCCGGAGACGAGATATTCAAGTTGTTCAAACATCTACCGAACACAGGAGTGGCCGCCGACTACAAAACAGCCGTGGCAGCGCTCAACGCGCACTTCGACCCACAACTTAATTCGGATTTCGAACGTTTTAAGTTACGCCAGGCCCGGCAACGCGAAGGAGAGACGATTGACGCATTCTACGCCCGCCTACTTGAACTGGCCAGCACGTGCACGGAGGACGATCAGGCCAAGGAGATAAGGGCCCAGGTCATCCAAGGGTGCAGAGACAAAGCAATTAGAGGCCTCATCCTGCGCCAGCCAAGGATTGCACTGGAAGACATACTCATACTGGCCAGGACCCACGACCTATCGGCCGCCAGGGCGAATGAAATGGATCAAGCCCTCACGAAGCCGCAAGGACGACCGGAAACCATCAAGACAGAACGGGCTGATGCCATCCGAGCAAGGCCACGAGGGGACACACCAAGGAAACCAAGAACGGACACACCCAAGACGCGATGCGGGTACTGCTGGCACGAACCGCACGCGGCGAAGGACTGCCCCGCGCAAGGAAAAACCTGCGCCAATTGTGGGATCCCCAACCACTTTGCAGCCGTATGCCGGAGGCGGAATCGAGGCCGAGAAGCCAGGGGACAGAAACCACCATCACGGGCGGTGCGCCAACTGTCCCTCACTGACCCGGCACAACGCGAAGAACCCCATAGAACAAACAGACGGTACCAAGGGCCTGAAGACTCGTCCACAAAAGAAGAAGAGGTGGAAACCTACTTGATCTCGTTCACCAGAGAACTCAAACGGCGCAGGCGACCGCAACCGACCTGTACAGTAACCATCGCTGGGACGGAAGTAATAGCGATCATCGATACGGGGGCGTCCGTAAACGTAATGGGCCTCCAACAATATCGGTGCCTCCGGCCTCGACCACAAATCACCCCGTCCCGCACAAAAATATTTGCATACGGGAGCCAAACGCCTCTCCCCCTGAAAGGAACAATATCGGTCCCAGTCAAATCAGACGACCAGGAAGTCACAACCACCATCCATGTCATAGATCGGGAGGCGGACACCCTTATCAGCAGCCATACGGCAGAAGATCTATGCCTGGTGTCGTTTGCAAGGAGCGTCCAAGCCCACCAAGTTGACGAACTACTCGACCAGTTCCCAGAGCTATTCCGAGGGCTGGGCCGCATCAAGTGTGACCCTATCAGGCTGCATATTGACAAGTCGATCACCCCAGTGGCGCTACGACACCGGCGAGTCCCTTTTCATCTGAGGCCTTTGGCTGAGCAAGAGCTAGACAACCTGGAAAAACTGGGCGTGATCGAGTAAGTCTCGGGGCCAACGCCATGGGTCTCCCCGATGGTGATCGCCGAAAAGCCTAAGCAACCAGTCGCCATATGCCTTTGTATTGACATGAGGCTACCCAACCGAGCAATTAGGAGAGAACGCCATATCACGCCTACAATGGATGATATCATTGCGGATGTCAATGGGTCCAGGTGGTTTTCTAAAATTGACCTGAATGCGGGCTATCACCAACTGCCGCTAGCGCGAGAGCCGCTACATTACAACGTTCAGTACCCACCTAGGACTCCGGCGGTACAAACGGCTGAACTTCGGGATATCTTCCGCTGCGGAGGTATTCCAGAACACGATTCGCAAGATGCTGTCCGGGCTGCCAGGGGTGATAAACGTCAGCGACGATATCTTGATCCACTCTGCCTCCGCCGCTGACCATCATAAACACCTGAGAAGCACATTGCGTCGCCTTAGCGAACACGGAGCAACACTCCACCACGACAAGTGCCTCTTCTTCCAGCCATCCCTGGAGTTCTTTGGATACGTGTTCGGCCAGGAAGGCGTACAAGTGGACCCAAAGAAATTGAAAGCCATCAAGAGCGCCCAGGCACTAACTACACCCACCGAAGTGAGAAGCTTCCTCGGCATGGCCACATATTGCGGGCGATTTATCCCCGATCTGGCAATTCGCGCTGAGCCGCTGAGAGCATTAACGAAGACCGACACCAAGTGGCAGTGGGGACCGAAGGAAGAGGAAGCTTTCCAGAGCATCAAGGATGTCCTACTCGGAGAATCGACTCTAGCCTACTTTGACCCGGCAAAGCGAACAGAGCTCCTAGTGGACGCATGCCTGGTGGGGCTGGGTGCGGTGCTTGCACAAGAACAAGAACAAGGCCGTTGGGCAGCCTTATCATTTGCCAGCAAGTCGTTGACCCCCACCGAAACACGGTATGCTCAGATCGAGCGGGAAGCGCTTGCCATAAAATGGGCCTGCAACCACTTCCATCTAACCTTGACAGGTCAGCCATTTACAGTTGTGACGGATCACCAACCTCTAGTCCCCCTCTTCAAAGGCTCTGCCCCTCATCCACCTCCCCGGATTGAGCGATGGGTTGTGCAACTCCAGCCATATCAGATGGACGTCATGTACAGACCAGGGGCAAAGAACCCCGCTGATTTCTTGTCTCGCCATCCCACGCCGGAGGAAGGGTCGGAAAGTCCTGAGGGGTCCGAACAGTACATCAACATGATCTCGGCAGCAGCGTGCCCCCAAGCGATGACGCTGGACGAAATTAAAGGAGCTGCGGCACAAGACACAGCATATACCCGGACCCTCCAAGCAGTCCAAGACGGTCGTGGAGAAGCTACCTCCAGCAAACCAACGCCTGGGCACAGGAGGACCGAGATGAATTGACCGTGTTTTGGAGGGTAAGGAATGAGCTAAGTGCCACGGCGGATGGAATACTCCTGAGAGGATCCAGGCTAGTAATACCAAGAACGCTGAGGCACCGTGCAACACAACTGGCTCACGGAGGACACCTAGGAGTAACCAAAATGAAGGCGAGGATGAGAGAGAAAGTCTGGTTTCCAGAACTCGAGGCGATGGTTGAAGACCTGGTGCGCCGCTGCCAGGCCTGCCAGCTCACCAGTGCGCTGGAGAGACTGACTCCGGCGATCACCGAGGAAGCCTGTACTAGTCCCTGGTCGAAAGTAAGCATGGATTTCGGGAGCTTCCCGGGGGGAAAACACACACGCGTCCTCGTGGATGCCTTCTCAAAGTATCACATAGTAGAACCGGTCACGTCGACTGCCTTCGCCCAGGTGGCTCCCATCCTTAAAAAGGTCTTTGCCACATTTGGTTTTCCACAAGAGCTCCGGAGCGATAACGGGCCCCCGTTCCACGGGAGTGAGTTTGCTACGTTTCTCCATCAGCGAGGAATTCATCACCGCAGGGTTACGCCTCAGTGGCCCCAAGCGAATGGAGACGTAGAACGTTTCATGAGGACATTAAACAAAATGCTACGCATCGCGGGGTGGAACAGGCAGATCCGGAAAGACGCCTCTACGAGTTTCTAAGAGAATATCGGAGCACCCCACATTGCACCACCCAACGGAGCCCATGGTCGCTCATGTTCCGAGGTCTACGGAGAGACCTGATTCCTATGTGTCCCGGGTGGACACCCCCGCCGTTGGATATCCCGGCCACCCAAGCACGACGGACACGACAAAACTACAAAGCGAGTGTTCGACGCCACGCGGTATCTCAGTCGCTCCAGCCAGGGGCCACCGTTATACTCAAAGACCGGAGGCCAGGTGGAAAATTCCGGACCAACCATGAACCAGGCACCTGGACGGTCACCTCCACCGATGGGACCATGGTAACTGCCCGAAAAGGAAGCGAAGAGATATCCCGCAACATATCATGGTTTAAGGAGGTCCCGGTTGAGCCCTCAGGGTCTAGCCTTCCAGTTCCGATGACCCCAATTAGAGAAGTACAGATCCAAGGGGATGACGGAGGCAGCGCCTCGGAGCCAACCCAGCCCAGTTCTCCACTGCCGGGTCCGTCGGCCCGGGGGGTTTCGCCTGGGGAACCCCCTTTGCGGAGCCAAACCCGGCGATACAGTCTACGACCCAATCCTCGTCCCAACCGACATCTGCAGGACTTCGCATGTTAAAGACTTTTACCTTTGAACTGTATCCTGTTTGTTAGACTCTAAAGAAAAGTTTTGTTCAAGGACCAACTTGGAGAGGGATGTAGTGACTTAAGTTGTGGCGCTCTAGTCTGCCCACTGAAACTATCCCCACATCATCCGCAGGCCAGGCGTGGCCTGCGGGGTTAAAATAAAAGGGGTGACCTCGCACGTGGGGTCAGTCTCCCAAGTACAGCACACTGTGTCCCTGTCTGTATTTAATTGCATGCGCCCAGTTCGCAACTAAAAGGTATTCGCCCTCTCACCTCTCTAGCCTTGGGACACGACACTCCCCACCTACCCAAGGGAACCATGTCGCCGCCTCCGGCATTGTTAATTAAAATGTCAGGCGAGGACATGCCCCCCACATCGAGGGCCAATAGAAGGTGGTCGGGCAGATTTTCTGATCTGAGCGCCCCCCTCCCCCACCCCCCCCATGCCCAGCCAGCGATGCTTGACTCCTGCCGCCAGCTGCGCCCTCTCCATCCCGGATCCGCAAAACTGCTCACCAGCTCCGCGGACAACAGAATGAAAGGTATCACTCAGTCTGCATCCCTTCGTGGGGTCGATTTTACTCACACAAAGGGATGCAGACTGAATGGTGTGGGCGCATCCATTATACAATACTTTGGAAAGGTCAAATTTGCTTGTATTTTGGACTACCTGCACAACACCTACATAATCGTATAACAAACTAGTGGACTATTTCAGCCAATAAGGTTTTATTCTCTTCATCGCTGTCACGTTCTCTGCTCGACATCAGTTGTCTCAGAGAAGTTGACAGCAATGAAGAGAATCAATCAATCAGGGATTTGTAAAGCACAGCTACTCACCCGTGAGGGTCTCTAGGCGCTGAGGGGGGAATGAGGGCTGCTGATCCATCTGGCTGTGGAGGTTCAGTTGAAGAGCCAGGTCTTGAGATACTTCCTGAATTGGGTCAACAACACCGATTGCCTGAGGTGGAGAGGCAGGGTGTTCCAGGTCTTGGCGGCAAGGTAAGAGAAGGATTTTCCTCCGGTTCTGGTCTTGTGGATCCGTGGGACGGAGGCCAGTGCGAGTTGGGCGGAGCGGACTTGTCTGGCTGGTGTGTGGAAAGCGAGGCAGTGGTTCATATATTCTGGTCCTACATCGTGGAGAGCCTTGTATGTGTGTGAGGAGCTTGAAGGTGATTCTCTTGTTAATTTGGAGCCAGTGGAGTTGTCGGAGGTGTTGTGTCATGTGGCTGCCGCGGGGGATGTCAAGGACCACTCTGGCTGCGGCGTTTTGGACGTTCTGTAGTTTCCTGAGCTGTTTTTGGGTGATGCCGGTGTAGAGTGCGTTGCTGTACTCAAGTCTGCTGGGGATGAGTGCATGGGTGACCGTCTTTCTGGATTCTGTGGGGAGCCATCTGAAGTTTTTCGAAGCAGGCGAAGCATGTGGAAACAGGATGAATATGCTGCGTTGATTTGGCGTATCATTGAGAGCGAGGAGTCCAGTATGATGCCGAGGTTGCGAGCTTGGTTCGTTGGGGTGGAAGGGGTTCCTAGTGCGGCGGGCCACCAGGAGTCATCCCAGGCTGAGGGGGTGGATCCCATGATGAGTACTTCGGTCTTGCCCGAGTTGAGCTTGAGGCAGCTGTTTTTCATCCAGTTAGTGACGGCCTTCATTCCATTGTGAAAGTTGATTCTGGCGGCTGTGGGTTCGTTGGTGAGGGAAATGATCAGCTGGGTGTTGTGGGTGTAGGAGACAATCTTGAGTACGTGGCTTCCGACGATGGCTGCGAGGGCGGCCATGTAAACGTTGAAGAGGGTGGGGTTCAGCGATGAGCACTGGCGTACTCCGCAGCTGATCTCAGTAGACTCAGAGAGGAACGGGGGTAGTCTGACTCGCTGTGTTCGGCCTGTCAGGAAGGAGCGGATCCAGTCCACTGCCTTGTCCCGGATGCTGGCATTGTGAAGTCTCATGATTAGGGTGTAGTGAGAGACGGTGTCGAAGGCGGCCGAGAGGTCCAGTAGCATGAGGGCTGTGTTTTCACCCCGGCCGAAGAGGGAGCGGATGTCGTCGGTGGGGCGATAAGAGAGGTATCAGTGCTGTGGTTCCTTCGGAAACTGGATTGGGAAGTGTCCAGGACGTGGTTTTCTTTGATAAAATTGGAGAGTTGGGCGTTGATGACCTTCTCGATGACCTTCACTGGGAAGGGGAGGAGGGAGATGGGTCTGAAGTTCTTGAGGTCTGTCGGGTCGGCAGACGGTTTCTTCAGCAGGGGGTTGATCTTGGCGTGTTTCCAGTCGTCGTGGAAGGTGGCAGTTTCGATGGAGCAGTTGATGGTGCTGCAAAGCTTGGGGGCGATGGAGGCGTCTGCTCTATAGAAGTTGTGGTACGGCTCAGATCCGGCGCTCACGCACAGCGAGGCTGCTGTGAGCAGGAAGTACAGAACCCCCCCTCTTGCAGCCATCATGTCCGGCGGGCGCTATGGTGGCTATGACTCGGGTTCGTCTTCCCGCAGGCCTCGTGACCGGGACGAGGGAACTAAGGTATACGTGGGGAACCTTGGTGCCGGGGCGGACAAAGGCGAAGTGGCCCGAGCCTTCAGCTACTACGGCCCTCTGACAATCGTGTGAATCGCCCGGAACCCACCAGGGTTCGCCTTCGTAGAGTTCGAAGTCCCACGAGATGCCGAGGACGCCGTGCACGGCCTGGACGGCAAAAAGGTGATCTGCGGCTCCAGAGTGCGGGTGGAGCTGTTGGCCGGCGGACCCCAGCGCTCCTCGTTCGGCCGCGTTCCTGGCAGGAGCGGCTTTAACCCCTCAGATCGCTGCTACGACTGTGGGGAGCGAGGCCATTATGCATATGATTGTGATCATCTGGGCGGGCGTCGCAGGAGCCGCTCCCAATCCGGAGGCAGACGGCGTTCACGATCCCGGAGCAGGAGCCGCAGAAGGCGCGGCAGCCCATCACCTCGCAGGCCCCGCTCCTCTGCTCGGAGGTCCAGATCTCGCTCGAGATCACCGACTCGCCGATCGACATCCAGCTCTCGGTCGGCATCCAGGGGAAGAGCCGAGGCTGCCTCTAAAAGTCACTCCGGCTCCAGGTCTGTGTCTCCCAGGAAGTGATCCGCCATCGGGGAGGCACACGAGGAAGAGGCAAGAGACATTGTGTGCATCATCCGGGTCAAAGGGTATAATTCACATCAAAGCCCGAACACCAACAACTGACCCTCCAACCAAACCCAAGGGCTCTTCTAAGAGCCGCCACCTACTCAAATCAGAGCTGCCCATACTGCGCGTTATATTCCAACCTGTATTTTCCATATTTGTTTTCAGCTCCCCGAAATTATACTGTCCTAGAACTGCCCGCCTCCTGGAAATGTGTTACAACGTGATTTGGTCAGATACTAGCAGCTCTGACAATAATCAGTGACATTTAATTATTGAAACTTTACGTTTTCACTTCATGCTTTGACCCGTGTTCCAACTCCCAAGTTTTCTAAAATAGCCTACCTTTATAGGTGCCACTGGTTGCCCAACAGATTTTTTTCTACAATTGCAAAAATAAAACGTTTTTTTTAAATGAAAAAAAAAAAAGAAGATGTGGTACGGGTAAGGATCCAATGGGGCCACTGACTGGAGGCTCTTCATGGTCTTGAGCTTGTCGTCTGTGGCGAGCAGAGTCCAGTTGAGCACCATCTGTTGGGGTGTGGTGGTGGCAAGCGTAGTGGCAAGTTCTTGGGTGTCAAAGCTGTCATAGATCTGCCTGATCCTGAGGTGGAAGAAGGTGCTGAGTTTGTTGCAAAGGTCTTGGGAGGGTGGGACGTCTGTGGTCTTGGTGTTGGGCCAGGTGAACTCCTTGACGATGGTGAAGAGTTCTTTGCTTCTGTTTGCATTCGCATTGATTCTGTCTTGGAAGGCCGTTTTCTTTGTGGTTTTGAGGAGAAGGTGGTGTGTGTTGACTGCGGATTTAAAGGCTGCGTGAGTTTCAGGGTTTTGCTGTTCCTCCATCTCTTCTTGAGTTGTCGGCAGGTGCATCTGGACTCGTGGAGGGCAGGAGTTAACCAGCTGACTTTCTTGGAGTGTTGCTTGCCTGGTGTCTTCTTGAGGAGTGCCAGAGTGTCGGCGCAGTTGGAGATCCATCGGTGAAGGTTGTGCGCTGCAGTGTTGGTGTCTGTTGGTGTAGGCGGAGTGGTCGTGCTGAGGAAGTTGACAAGACGTTCTTCGGTGGCCTTGTTCCAGCTGCTACGGGGGGGGCAATGAGGGCAGTGGTGAACGGTGGGCATGGCGAAGGCGAGATGTATGTAGTGGTGTAATAAGGTGAATAAAACCTTATTGGCTGAAATAATCCACTAATTTGATATATGAGTATAACCCACTGGTATTCTGTAAAGGAAGTGGCCAGGCTGTCATTCAGTCTGCATCCCTTCGTGTGGTCGGTTTTACTCACACTAAGGGGCGCAGACAGAATGAAGGTGTGGCCACTTCCTTTACACAATACTTTAGAAAAGTCAAATTTGCTTGTATTTTTGAGTACCTGCACAACACCTACATAATCATATATCAAATTAGTAGACTATTTCAGCAAATAAGATTTTATTTTCTTCATTGCTGTCACGTTCTCTGTGACAACTGTTGTTGAGCAGATACGCTGAATACTGGGTTATTGAGTGTGATTTGTTTTAAACAGACTCACTTGTACTAGATCTATCCCGTTCTAAGAAGCCCTTCCACTGAGTGATTCAGGGGATTTTGCCTAAAGTGTCATCACAGATTGAGCATTGGTTATACAAAATAGAAGATATTCGTTTGGGAGTCATTTAACATGTTTGTCCTGAGAAAGGTGGTATATATGGTTTAAGGCCACCAAAACGCATCGCTGGAACACACAAACACGACCCACAGTGCATCGACGATTTCAATATATTGAACATATTTATCAATACCCAGTGACACACTAAGTGGGAGTGTATCTTCTCATTGAGAAATAGATTGGAGTGTTTTTTAAATTCTCCCACTTTTAATAATGTTGTTTTATATATTTGTTGTAGGACTTGGCCTTTTTGGCTAAAGTTCCCTAAAACTTTTTGCTTTCCCCTAGACCGTTTTCCTGACATAGAGTTGCCAATTTAGATGCTTTGGGTACTTTGCCACTGCTGATCAGTGTCAAAGTACAAGGGTTCCCTGTGTAAAGTGTAATGGTAATTGGTTGGCCATGATTGGTATGTTTGCCTTACTAGTAAAGTCCCCAGTGATGTGCACTGTGTGTGCCAGGGCTAGTAATGCAAGGGTGCACAGAGAAGGGAACTCAGGCCTGCAGTGTAGGGCCTGCGCGCAGTTTGCTAAGTTAGCATGTTGTCCTGACAAGTGCAACCACTTGTCAGGCCTTACTTTCCCTTTTGCATACACCGTGGGCACCCCTGTGGTAGGTCCCGGGTAACCCCTGGGCAGGGTGCAGTGTAAGTAAAAGGCAGGACATATACTGAGGTGTGTGTTATGTCCTGACAGTGAAAAACACTCAATTTCGTTTTTCACTGGGGAAAGGCCATCCTGCCCATAAGACAGAATGGGGGAGGCTGGGTATTGTGTTTGTTAGCCTAGTTTCCCATAAGTTTAAAATGGAGAGGTGAAGTTTAGTATGTATGAACTCACAGCGTCATAACACATCTTTCTATGAAAGTGGTTTTGTCACTGTGTGTTCAGAAACCACTCTTTTAGAAAGTGGCTGAGTATTGTGCTTTAAGCATTTCTGTGTGTCTCTGCTGAATGTGGATTGACTGTCTGGATCTGAGAGGGGCGGGGGTGAGATGGCACCAGGCTGACCTGCAGCTGGAGAGTATGCGAGGAGAAGCCCCGGGAGGTGAAGAGGCCTGGGTTGCGGCTATAAAACAATTGACCCATCTCCTGCTGAGTGATTAAGGATCCAGACCCCCAGTATCAAAGGGAGAAAGGTGACACTGGGAGGGAGACACCCAGAACTGATTAAGGCAGGGGTCAGGGACCCCTGAGCACAACGAACTTCAAAGACATTTAGGGGTATAACTATGAGAGCTGAAACCCCTGAACGGTGGAATTGGAATAGAAATGGATTGAGACTGAAAAGGCTTAGACCCATTTCCTGGTCAAGAGGAACCTCTGCTAAGGAAGGAACAACTGAATAGACTGCTGGGAAGGACCAATCCTTGCTTCGTGATCTGGGGCTGGTCTGCAGTTTGCTGTTTTAACTAAGGGAGAGGCTGTTGGGACTGTGCTTTGTGCGCTGGGTCCCCCTGCTTGAAGAAGACTGTGCTTTGTGCTGTGTCTTGTATCCCCAAGGGCCCGAGGTGAGCTGGCTCCCTGTTTGGAAATACAGGAACATAAAAGTTTCCGGAGAGTTCAAGCGACGTGGTGGGCGCGTGTTGTGGCAGCTTGAGACCCTCAGAAGGTGTGCCCTGTTATCTTGGACACACGAAGGTGGAGTGAGACTCGGACGCGCTGGGTGCGTGTCGTGCAGGAGGCGTTAGTGAAGAGCGCCTGGTCAACGTGTGCATCGAAGGTGAAGCGAGTCTCGGACGCGCAGGGTGCATGTCGTGGTGCACCGCCGGCGCTGGTGACGAGCGCCGGGTTAGCGGGTGCATCGGAGGTGAAGTGAGTCTCGGACGCGCAGGGTGCGTGTCGTGGTGCACAGGAGGCGTTGGCGAGGAGCGCCTGGTCAACGTGTGCATCGGAAGCGGAGTGAGTCTCGGATGCGCAGGGTGCGTTTCGGGGTGCACCGGAGGAACTGGTGAAGAGCGTCTGGTCATCGGGTGCACCGGAGGAGGAGTGAGGCTCGGACACGGCGAGCGTATCGAGGTTCGGCCGGATGCGTTGGTGAGGAGCGCCTGGATATCGGGGCACCAGGAGTTGGAGTAAGTCTCAGTAAAGCAGCGTGCATGCTTTGGTGCAACCTGGGACTGTGGAGGTGATCGGCTGATCATCGTGTGCACCGGAAGAAAGTGAGTCTCTGCAACGTGGTGTGCGTGTCTTGGTGCAAATTGAGACCGCAGTAGGGAGTGCCCGGTGAGCGTGCACTCGGAGTCGAAGTGAAGACCCATCAGCGTTGTGTGTGTGGCTTCGTGCCAGAGGAGACCTGGATGGTGCTGTGGTGAACTTGCACCCGGAGTAAAAGCAATCTCAGGGGCGTAGGGTACGTGTGCCCCGCGGCCGCCTGAGACCTTCCTAACAGTCGCGGCCCGGACCGGCAGCCCCGGAGGAGCTGAGCTGCCAGGCCGAGCCGCTGAGGCCCATTGAGAAAGTTCTACACGGAAGGCCCAGTCTGCGGAGGGAAGAGAGGGGAGTGGGGTCGCGCCCCCAGGTAACGTGGAACATTGCCTGGGCGGGGTGCGGGCTCGGAGGGACACTTTCTCGGCCTCTCAGTCCTTCTGACGACGTGAGCCTTTGCTTCGGCTCAGATTGGGGCCCGTACTGACCAAAGGAGTGGCTGTACCGGGGCCCGAGTGAGAAGCGGTGCTGTGTGTCATCGTTGATACGTGTGGGGGGCAACTGTTATCGAAGAGGCTGACTGTCGTAATGCACATTGCCAATATTGCTGCTAACTAACTGCCGAACTGTCTTATGACGCCTGACATTATTTCTGCATAACGAAGTACACGATTGTAGCGCTACGCATTGCATTATTTCTCCCGTGCAAAGTACAGGATTGTCGCGGCCCGCATTTCATTATTTCTTCATTGCAAAGTACATGATTGTAGATACGCATTGCATTATTCCTTCATTGCAAAGTACATGATTGTAGAGGCGCGCATTGCATTGCTTCTTCATTGCAAAGTATGTGATCGGGGTGTGACGCATTGCATGATTCCTTCATTGCGCAGTACAGGATTGTAGCGGCGCGCATTGCATTATTTCTTCATTGCAAAGTACGGATTGGGGTGTGATGCATTGCATTATTCCTTCATTGCGCAGTACATGATTGTAGCGGCGCGCATTGCATTATTCCTTCATTGCAAAGTACGGATTGGGGTGTGATGCATTGCATTATTCCTTCATTGCGCAGTACATGATTGTAGCAGTACGCATTGCATTATTTCTCCCCTTGCAAGGTACCGGGGTGTATCGTTACACATTGCATAATTTCTACTTTGTCCAGCACAGGAGTGTATCGTTACGCAGAGCACTATTGTCTATTCATTGCAACGTGTGATTCTAGCATTACGACCAGCATAGCTTTGTGAAAGTGGTGGTTGGGATTTGAACCTACCAACCAGCCGGAATGAATATTATCCATTATTATATGTTGGCTTTTGTATCGTGTGGTCTGATCGTATATCTTTTTATATAAAGTTTATACTTGTTTTACCAAACTCGTGTGGAGTCCATTTGTGGTGTCATCAGTGGGTTGCTGTGGGCGTGGTTGCACATACTGTACACTCGTGCCTTGGAGATAGGCCTGGCTGCTCGTGGCAAGCTACTAAGGGGGTGAGCAGGGCTATCTCAAACAGTGTCCTTACTTGGCCAATGTTGAGTTGGGAGTCCTGAGTCGCGCATTTGTGACAGTGACGCGCGACGGGGACTCCGGCTTCCAACATTTGTCTTTTATGTTATCGTTGTTAATTTGGTACTTTGATTGTGTTATGCATGAATCTTTATTGCAAGTATTTTTAATGAATATATAATTAAATGATCTATGTGTTTTTTCAAAATTCCTGTGGTATTAAATTAGTTTGATTGTGGTGACTGAATGTGAGTGTACCCATCTTTAAGAGATTCAGCATGGGGAATCCTCCATATTGTTCGGCTTATTCCTACAAAGGCTTGCTACACCACATGATCTGGCTCAGAGCATGAAGACATACACTGACATAATGCAAAATGAGTTTATGGGTATCTTCAAAGACTTTAGAGACCTCACAATAAGAATCATGGAAACAGGGAG
The DNA here is from genome assembly GCA_963921515.1 of Calotriton arnoldi. Lineage (NCBI taxonomy): Eukaryota > Metazoa > Chordata > Amphibia > Caudata > Salamandridae > Calotriton > Calotriton arnoldi. The sequence goes on along the minus strand of CAWUFW010022284.1, from coordinate 85,084 downwards.
CACTAAGGCAAACATTCAAAAAGAAACATAATGACTATGAAAATGACTTCTCTGGAAAAAGACCTTACCAACATTGAAAACAGGAACCAAAGAGGGAATCCAAGGATCTCTGAGCTATCCGAGGAATCAGAAGAAGATGCAAACTGTTGCACTGAACGATGAAGCAGCCAAGACTGATTTGTATATGTCTGGATCCAAACAGAGATGACATGGTGTGCAAAATAACGATGGATTGGGATGCGGCCCGAATAATCATCAGTGGCTGAGATTAACTCAAGCATTCCACCCATCACTTTTCTGTATACTTTACTGTGTGACCCTAAGTGGCACGAGTATGCCCAGATGTGGGTCTCGTGCACACTGTGTCACTGGAACCAAGCTGTACCCGGCTGATGAGCCCATAACTTGGGTGAAACCAGTCCTGGGTTGCTTGTGTTCCAGTTCAGGGAGGAACCTGTCTTGGCAGTTTGGGCTGGACTGTTCCAATTGGAGCAGGGTCTAGACTGATTTGCATATAGCTGGGACCAAACGGCGATGACATGGTGCGCAACATAATAATGGATTGGGATGTCGCCTCGAGTAATTACCAGTGGCTGAGATTGATTGAAGCATTCCACCCATCACTTTTTTGTATACTTGGGTTTGACTGAAGAGCAGGCTTTATGTGTTGTATTTGCTTTATCTCCTGCCTTCCATGTATCGCATGAAAGGACACATTCTGGCACACAAAGGCTTTTATTATACTGGGGAAGGGCAATTTGCTCCTCTCACTCAGTTCGCATCTTAGGGAGAAGGTGTACTTAGCATGACACTTCTCCTGGAGACTCATAAATCTGACTCCTGGGCTACCAGGAGGAGCAAATGGCTGAATATTGTGGAGTGTCAATTAGACCTTGATAAGCATTTCCCTTTCCATTCTTACATATCCTTATTCTTTTTAATTCTGCTCAGAGTTTCCTGAGTGAAAACTCTTTGAAAAATAAACCATGCCAATGAAAAGATTGGAAACTTTGAATTCAATGTACAGTTTTTAAATACCACAGCATATGGGTTTGCTTTTCCTTCAGTATTTTGAAATAAGTTTTCTTTTCCTTTTTTTTTTAAACAATACTTAACGGACAAACATTGGCAAAGCTAACAGCTGAGAACTCGCATTATATAGGTGAGATCTATGGACTTTGCTAATGCTTGTTGAGTTAAGAGGTTGGCAGAGCAGCATATACTAAAATAGACTTTTTACAGAATCTGGAACTGACAGATTGACTGTGTCTATTTTAATTGTTGATGTGGCCGGGTAATGTGGTTTATGGTATGTTGATATGTGGTCTGTGTGGGTGTTTCTTACCACAGTAATGAGCAGAGTCACCCATCTACTGACAGGCCTGCTTATCACAGCTCCGCAGCTTCCGGGCTCAGTGAAGAAACAAGGGTTCCATGAATCCTAATGTAAGCAAGAAAAACAGGCCTCCGACTCCTTGTTTGGGACTAAGGCAGCCACGACTGGGGTTCAATGAGACCTTTGCACACCAGGGCCCCGGTGCCACTGCACCTGCTGCACTAAGAGCTATGCACCTGTCCTGGCTTCAGACTTCATCACCATCATACTAAGAGAGAGCTGTGTAATACGTAGAGCTCCCTCATAATAAGAACCAAAAGTCAATGCAGCTCGGAAGGTTAATGTGTCTGCTCTAGGCTGCTGTGAATCACAGAGTGCTGGTCCACATTTCATCTTTCTGAAGTGTCTTTATGTGGTATTTGTACAGCAGAGCCCAGTCAAAAGGCAGCGGAGCGCCACACAGAGTCAAAGTTACAGCCAATAGCTGGGTCCTGAGAGCAGAAGTGACCTGTTACTGCACTGTGATGTACTGTTCCTTAAAGAGGAATGACTTCATCTTTTTCCTAAATTGGAGCAGGGTTGGGTTGTTCTTATAGGTAGAGGGTTGCCGTTCCAGAGCCTGGGTGCATAGATAAACCCCGAGGCCTTGTTCTATGTGTCTTTTCTGCAGATCTTTGTCTCCAGTCTGATGGCTTCCTGGCTGTGGGCGTGCTGAGAGCCACCAGAGGTGGTGAGTTTGACAGCCATATATGCAGTGGCAATAGTCAAGATGGCTTGTGATGCGGCTAGTGTTGTAGGTGGTGTGGACTGGTACAGCGAGCCAGTGGTGTTCCACCAGGAGGGGGAGTGATGTGGTCGTATTTCTAATGCCCTTGATAAGGATTGCTGTGGCGTGTACAACGAGGAGTCAGTATGGAGTCTGGGAGGCCATGGAGCAGGGCATTGCCACAATCCAGATGTGAACGTACAGAGGTAGAATGGTTGCTTAGAAGTTGCTTTCAGGCAGGAACGGCTTCACATTTTTTTGTAGAAATGTCTGGTACTGTTTTGGGTTTCTTGGTGATGTGTTCTTTGAGGGCGAGGTTGGTGTCTTGGTTTTCTTGGTGATGTGTTTCTTGAGGGTGAGGTGGTGTTTTGGTTTTCTAGGTATGTTCCTTGAGGGTGAGGCTGGTGTCTTGGTTTTCTTGGTAAGTTGTTTTTGACTAGTCTGACTGGGATCCTGCTAATCAGGACCCCAGTCTCTCTGCTTTCTCCCCTAAATTGTTATGTTCAGGACTTGGGTACATCTCAGATTGGATACTGAGGTACCCTTATCAGTCCCTAGTATATGGTACTAAGGTACCCAGGAAATAGGTACCACAGAGGCCCCCCATAGGCTGGAGCATGTATTATGCCACCCATAGGAGACCATTCAAACTGTAACTACAGCCCTGCCATTGCAGCCTGTGTAAGCTGGTGCTAGCACCACTTACAAAATATATCTAGGGTCACTGCACTGAAAACCTATAAGTCACCCCTATAGCAGGCCTTTGCAATCCTGAAGGCAGGGTACTTGGTTCTAAGTGTGAGGGTGCCCCTGCATGAGCAGGACACCCCTACAGCCTACAAAGTCCATTCTCCACAGCTACCACTTAGAGAGCTCTCTAAGGTTGTCTAAGACCTCCTAAATCACCAGAAGGGTTGTCTGGGCTGGTGCAGGGTGTCCACTTACATAGGTGTACATCATATACCAGGCCAGCCTCTCACAATGTGTTCCCTTTGAGTGAGGTGGTGTCTTGGATTTCTCCGTGATGTGTTCCTCGAGGGTGAGGTTGGTGCCTTGGTTTACTTGGTGATGTGTTCCTTAAAGATGAAGAGAGTTTTTTGTCTTGGTTTTGTTGGTGATGTGTTTCTTGAGGGTGAGGGTGGGGTCTTTGTAGGAGAGTAGGATCTGCTTCTTATAGTTACCCCCACTTTTTGCTGATGTTTCACTGTTTTTTGACTTAGCCAGACTGAGGCCCTGCTAATCAGGACCCCAGTCTATCTGCTTTCTACTCTACATTGATTGCATGTACTTTAGGTACATTCCAGATTGGATTCTGGGGTACCCTTATAAGTCCCTAGTATATGGTATACTATGTACCCAGGGCATAGGTACCCCAGAGGCCTCCCAGGGGCTGCAGCATGTATTATGCCACCCCTGAGAGGTCATCCAAAATGACACCACCGGTCTGCTACCGCAGCCTGTGTAAGGTGGTGCATGCACCCCTTACTGAGATATAGGTTCCCTATATCTCTCCATATCACTGCACATGTAAACCTATCAGTCACCCCTATGGCAGGCCTTAACAAACCTGAAGGCAGGGTGCTGGGTTTCATGTGAGAGGGTGCCCATGCATGAGCGGGGCCCCTCTGCAGCTTTCGGAATCTTCATTCCGGGGTTGTCTGTGATGCAGCCAACCATATACTCTTAAGTACATTATGACCTCGCGGTAAATGCGAACTTGAGAATGGCTGCATGGAAACATGTCGTGTTTGGTGTCAAACACCTTGGAATCATACCTCCACCCCAGTAACTGGGGTGGGAGGTATGATTCCACCCTACTAGAAGGAGAAACATGGCACCACCGGTACACCCGGTACCAGCTTAACAGAACCCTGGCATCACAAAATGGATGCTGCAGCCACAGACACGAGTCTGCCCTCCTGCTGCTGGACGAAACTCCGGCAGGGGAGGCCTGGACAATAGGTTTCCTGTCACAGGGAGGTGTGACCACCTCCCAGACAGGCTTTAGTGTATTGGGGCTGGGTGGGTGCACTCCAAGAGTGCTTTGAAGTCTGCACTGGGGGCAAATTTGGTGTTCCTGTGCATAGTCCAGCTCAAACCGGTTGCAGGGGCTACCAGCCCCTGCTCTGGTGCGAAACTGGACAAAGGAAATGGGTGTAGCCACCCCTCTTTCCTGACCCTCCCATAGGTGGGTCCCCAGAGTTTGTCCCACCCCTTCCTTGGGTATAAAGTAGGAACCCCTGACTACAGGACTTTAGATTACACCTGGACTAAACTCTGACACAGAAACCAAGTACTTCAACGATCTGCACTACGCTGGATGACTGAAGAATCTCCCTTGGAGTAAAGGAGTTACTCCCCTGCAAGGCAGGCACCTTTAACGCAACTGACCGGTTGGCATCTCCGAAGCTCATGCGGACTCCGAAGAATATTGCCACACAGGAGGTGGGTTCCCGAGATCTCTGAGGTCGATCTGTGCCCACAGCAAGTCTGAGGCCCGTATCCCTCGTGGAGACAGTGCAACCTGAACCCCTGGACACCGCAACCATTTGTAGAAGCATCAGCTTTACGGTGACCCCTGAGGCTGAGCTTTGGGTTACTTGTAGCCCTGACCCCGAGCAGTAATTACACCAAAGATTGCTGGCCTACACTCAAGGAGTGTTCCGTGGGCCACCATTTTGTGATTCCTCTTGAGGTCCCTTCGCTATCCCTGGTCCATTGACTTGTGGGTCCCCAAGAAGGCAACTCTAACTTTAATTGGGCTTCCCTGGTTGCTCCAGACGTGCCCTGACTCTCCATCACTTGGGGAGTCCCCAGGACCTTGCTGGTCCTCACAGAAGCATCTTTTCTCTTCCTGCGTGGGTTGCTGTTGCCAAGGTTTGTTGTGTTCAATCCGAGCACCGACACCCCAGCACTCGACATCCTTTGTGGGACAGCTCGAATCCGGCTCCTGGTTGTCCTCAACATCTCCTGGACCCCGTGGCTGCAGAGTCAAGCTTCACCTCTTTGCACCTGAAGCACCCGACATCGGTGGGCATTCGATTGCTCCGCTCCTGGTCACTGGCTAGTGACCCAGACTCTGTCCCCTCTGCTTTCAGGTTCTTCACATCCTCGATCCAGGCTTGGGTCATCCCGGACACTTTTCTTCTTCACGGCAGCAGCACTTTGCAGCAGATCGCCATTGAAAACAACAACGATTCCCGACACCCTTTGACACCTATGCACCCGGCTTCCCTGGGTGAGGTAACTCGAGTACTACGGTGCTCCAGTGGGTGTTGGCCCTAGAACCCCTTAAGTCTAAAGGGGTTTGCTCAAAGTCCTCTCCTAAGTGTCCTTTTGCTTTAAAATTCCAACCGCGACTTTCCTCATAGAATCCTACGGCGCTCGCGGCTGTGTTCTCACACTGCACACGTCCCCCGTGGGTCTCCTGTGTCACTACCTTGGGTGGTTCCTTGGGGTCCCAGCGATTCTACATGCTCTAGGCACTGTGTCTAGTCAAGTCATGGTTCTTATACCACTTTCTGAATATATGGTTTGGTCCCCCCCTGGGGCCCATCGTATATTGTGCTATTTACTGTCGTTTTAATACTGTGATATTGTGTATCTTGGACTCTAATCTCATAAAGAGATTAGTAGTGAGTGTTTAGAAATAAATACATATATTTTATATATACCTGGTGTGGTTCTCCTTTCATTTAGTCATTCAAGAGGTTATAATCTGGTAAACCAAGCTGCTTTACACTCCTTCAAGACTTAGCCTGAAGGCTGCTCTCCATAGCTACCACTAGGATAGCTTTCAATAAAGGTTGTCTTTAAACCTATCATCAATAAGGGTCGTTTGGACTGGTGCAAGGTGCCCACTATAACTAGTGGACAGCATATGCCAGGCCAACTTCTCACAGTCTTGGTGTGTTCCTTGAGGGTGAGGTTGATGTCTTGGTTTTCTTGGTTATGTGTTCTTCGAGGGTGAGGTTGGTGTCTTGGTTTTCTTGGTGACGTGTTCGCTGAGGGGGAGGTTGGTATGTTGGTTTTCTTGTGATGTGTTCCTCGAGGGTAAGGTTGGTGTCTTGGTTTTCTTGGTGATGTGCTCCTTGAGGGTGAAGTTGATGTCTTGGTTTTCTTGGTGATGTGTTCCTCGAGTGTGAGGTTGGTGTCTTGGTTTTCTTGGTGATGCGTTCCTTGAGGATGAAAAGAAGTTGGTGTCTTGATTTTGTTGTTGATGTGTTTCTTGAGGGTGAGGTTGGTGTCTTGGTGTGTTCCTTGAGGATGAGGTTGATGTCTTGGTTTTCTTGCTGATGTGTTCCTTGAGGGTGAGTTTGGTGTCTTGGTTTTCTTGTGATGTGTTACTCGAGAGAGAGGTTGGTGTCTTGGTTTCCTTGGTGATGTGTTCCTTGAGGGTGAAGTTGATGTCTTGGTTTTCTTGGTGATGTGTTCTCGAGGGTGAGGTTGGTGTCTTGGTTTTCTTGGTGATGATGTTCCTTGAGGGTGAGGTTGGAGTCTTGGTTTCCTTGGTGATGTGTTCCTCGGGGTGAGGTTGGTGTTTTGGTATTCTTGGTGATGTGTTCCTTCAGGATGAAGTTGATGACTTGGTTTTCTTGGTTATGTGTTCCTCGAGGGTTAGGTTGGTGTCTTGGTTTTCTTGGTGATGTGTTCCTCGAGGGTGAGGTTGGTGTCTTGGTTTTCTTAGTGATGAGTTCCTTGGGGGTGAGGTTGGTGCCTTGGTTTTCTTGGTGATGTGTTGGTGTCTTGGTTTTCTTGGTGATGTGTTCCTCGAGAGTGAGGTTGGTGTCTTGGTTTTCTTGGTGATGTGTTCCTTGAGGGTGAAGTTGATGTCTTTGTTTTCTTGGTGATGTGTTCTCGAGGGTGAGGTTGGTATTTTGGTTTTCTTTGTGATGTGTTCCTCAAGGGTGAGGTTGGTGTCTTGGTTTTTTTGGTGATGTGTTCCTTGGGGGTGAGGTTGGTGTCTTGGTTTTCTTTGTGATGTGTTCCTCGAGGGTGAGGTTGGTGCCTTGGTTTTCTTGTTGATGTGTTGGTGTCTTGGTTTTCTTGTGATGTGTTCCTTGATGGTGAGGTTGGTATCTTGGTTTTGCTTGATGATGTGTTTCTTGAGGGTGAGGTTGGTCTCTTGGTTTTCTTTGTGATCTGCTCCTCGAGGGTGAGGTTGGTGTCTTGGTTTTCTTGGTGATGTGTTTCTTGAGGGTGAGGTTGGTGTCTTGGTTTTCTTGGTGATGTGATCCTTGAGGGTGAAGTTGATGTCTTGGTTTTCTTGGTGATGTGTTCCTAGAGGGTGAGGTTGGTGTCTTGGTTTTCTTAGTGATATGTTCCTTGAGGGTGAGGTTGGTGTCTTGGTTTTCTTGGTGATGTGTTTCTTGAGGGTGAGGTTGATGGCTTGGTTTTCTTTGTGATGTGCTCCTTGAGGGTGAGGTTGATGCCTTGGTTTTCTTGGTGAGGTGGTTGGTGTTTTGGTTTTCTTGGTGATGTGTTCCTTGAGGATGAAGAGAATTTTTTGTCTTGCTTTTGTTGGTGATGTGTTTCTTGAGGGTGAGGGTGGTGTCTTGGTGTGTTCCTTGAGGGTGAGGTTGATGTCTTGGTTTTCTTGGTGATGTGTTCCTTGAGGCTGAGGTTGGTGTCTTGGTTTTCTTGTGATGTGTTCCTCGAAGGTGAGGTTGGTGTCTTGGTTTTCTTGGTGATGTGCTCCTTGAGGGTGAAGTTGATGTCTTGGTTTTCTTGGTGATGTGTTCCTCGGGGGTGAGGTTGGTGTCTTGGTTTTGTTGGTGATGCGTTCCTTGAGAATGAAAAGAAGTTGGTGTCTTGGTTTTGTTGGTGATGTGTTCCTCGAGGGTGAGGTTGGTGTCTTGGTTTTCTTGGTGATGTGTTCCTCGAGGGTGAGGTTGGCGTCTTGGTTTTCTTGTGATGTGTTCCTCGAGAGTGAGGTTGGTGTCTTGGTTTTTTTGGTGATGTGTTCCTTGAGGGTGAAGTTGATGTCTTGGTTTTCTTGGTGATGTGTTCTCGAGGGTGAGGTTGGTGTCTTGGTTTTCTTGGTGATGTGTTCCTTGAGGGTGAGGTTGGTGTCTTGGTTTTCTTGGTGATGTGTACCTTAAGGTGAGGTTGGTGTTTTGGTTTTCTTGGTGATGTGTTTCTCAAGGGTGAGGTTGGTATCTTAGTTTTCTTGTGATGTGTTCCTTGAGGGTGAGGTTGGTGTCTTGGTTTTCTTGGTGATGTGTTCCTTGAGGGTGAAGTTGATGACTTGGTTTTCTTGGTGATGTGTTTCTCGAGGGTGAGGTTGGTGTCTTGGTTTTCTTTGTGATGTGTTCCTCGAGGGAGAGGTTGGTGTCTTGGTTTTCTTGTGATGTGTTCCTTGAGAGTGAGGTTGGTGTTTTGGTATTCTTGGTGATGTGTTCCTGAAAGGTGAGGTTGGTGTCTTGGTTTTTTTGGTGATGTGTTCCTTGAGGGTGAGGTTGGTGTCTTGGTTTTCTTGGTGATGTGTTCCTCGAGGGTGAGTTTGGTATCTTGGTTTTCTTGTGATATATTCCTCGAGGGTGATTGTGGTGTCTTGGTTTTGTTGGTGATGTGTTTCTTGAGGGTGAAGTTGATGTCTTGGTTTTCTTGGTGATGTGTTCTCGAGGGTGAGGTTGGTGTCTTGGTTTTTTTGGTGATGTGTTACTCGAGGGTGAGCTTGGTATCTTGGTTTTCTTGTGATGTGTTCCTCGAGGGTGAGGTTGGTGTCTTAGTGTTCTTGGTGATATGTTTCTTGAGGGTGAGGTTGATGTCTTGGTTTTCTTGGTGATGTGCTCCTTGAGGGTGGGGTTGATGCAATGGTTTTCTTGGTGAGGTGGTTGATGTCTTGGTTTTCTTGGTGATGTGCTCCTTGAGGGTGAGGTTGATGCCATGGTTTTCTTGGTGATGTGTTCCTTGAGGGTGAGGTTGGTGTCCAGGGTGAATCCGTGTGACTTGGCATTGGGTGAAAGTTGTGGCTTGAGTCCCTCCAGGTTCATGTTGTTGTGCTAGGTGTGGACGAGTTGTTGTTCATTACTCTTGGTGAAGAGCATGGACTATATTGTGGCTGTGGTGAGCTTCAGAGAATGAATGGATGATGCTGTAATCGATGAGCGAGTTTCAAGGGGCTAAGTGTATAGTTTGATGATGATGGGAGACAAGCTTGAGCCCTGGTTAATTCTGCAGGTAAGGGGGTCTCCATGGACCTCCACGTGCCCATGTGGACAAACTGGTCCTGGTCGAACAGGTCGGCGGAGAACCAGTGAAGAACGCTTGCAGGGAATCCCTTCCAGACTCCTGCGGTGGACAAGGGGGGATGGGCGTCGGTGCCGACGGCAGCGGGAGGTCCAGTAATACCAGGAGGCGTGGTCACCGTCATTTGTGGCCAGGAGGACAGCACCTGTCTCTGTGCCGAAGAGTGATTTGAAGCCAGACTGGTAGTCACGCAGGAGATGGTTCGCCTTGATGTGATCTTGGAAGGGACAGATGGAAGTTCCCACTGAGCTGAGAGACAGAACCCCCTTGTCCTCACAGCACTACAAGCCCAAGCACTTGGGATTAAAACCCTGTAAAATATTCATTATAATTATTGTTATTTCAGACTCCTCCGGAACAATAAAGGTTTCCAGAAGGTTCTGCCTCTACACAAACAGTGAGCTCTCCCGTCTAGGCTGAGGAGGGATTCCAACCTAAATTGGAATTCATTGCATGCGTGTTTTTATTTTCCCTTGAAGGGAGTTCAGATAGAAATTAAATGTTGTGTTGGGAAAGGGCTTGTTTGTTTTTATAAAGCACCCCCGTGTCTGTCAGTGAGAGGAAAGTAGGGGCATTTCTAGCAGCCGAACTCCGGGCATGTCCCTCCTCTCTCACTCTCAGGCCTTCCCAGAAAGCCTACCTCCTGAGGTGTGAGGTCCAGTGCACCCGACATCACCCCCCCACTGACCCCTGACCCTTGACCCTACAACCCCTGCATCCAAGGACCTGCCAGGGTACTGTGAGCACTACTGCAAGCAAAGAAAATGGGGCCCTTTTCCGTGGTGAGCAAGTGAAAATCAGTTATAAGTGGGAGGCAGAGGACCACGCGCCCCCTGTGCCCTGGTGCCACTGCACCTGCTGCCACACGCTCCCTGTGCCCTGGTGCCACTGCACCTGCTGCCACGTGCCCCCTGTACCCTGGTGCCACTGCACCTGCTGCCACGCGCCCCCTGTGCCCTGGTACCACTGCACCTGCTGCCAGGTGCTCCCTGTGCCCTGGTGCCACTGCACCTGCTGCCACGCGCCCTCTGTGCCCTGGTGCCACTGCACCTGCTGCCACGCGCCCTCTGTGCCCTGGTGCCACTGCACCTGCTGCCACGTGCCCTCTGTGCCCTGGTACCACTGCACCTGATGCCACGCGCTCATTGTGCCTTGGTGCCACTGCACCTGCTGCCAGGCGCTCCCTGTGCCCTGGTGCCACAGCATCTGCTGCCAGGCGATCCCTATGCCCTGGTACCACTGCACCTGCTGCCACGCACACCCTGTGCCCTGATGCCACCGCACCTGCTGCCACGCGCTCCCTGTGCCACTGCACCTGCTGCCACGCGCCCTCTGTGCCTGGAGCCACTGCACTGGCTGCCACGCGCCCTCTGTGCCCTGGTGCCACTGCATCTGCTGCCACGCGCCCTCTGTGCCCTGGTGCCACTGCACCTGCTGCTACGCGCCCTCTGTGCCCTGGTGCCACTGAACCTGCTCCCACGTGCTCCCTGTGCCCTGGTGCCACTGAACCTGCTACCACGCGCTCCCTGTGCCCTGGTGCCACTGCACCTGCTGCCACGCGCCCTCAGTGCCCTGGTGCCACTGAACCTGCTGCCACGCACTCCCTGTGCTCTGGTGCAACTGCACCTGCTGCCACGCACTCCCTGTGCCCTGGTGCCACTGCACCTGGTGCTATGCGCCCCCTTAGCCCTGGTACCACTGCACCTGCTGCCAGACGCTCCCTGTGCCCTGGTGCCACAGCACCTGCTGCCAGGCGCTCCCTGTGCCCTGGTGCCACTGCACCTGCTGCCACGCGCCCTCTGTGCCCTGGTGCCACTGCACCTGCTGCCAGGCGCTCCCTGTGCCCTGGTGCCACTGCACCTGCTGCCACACGCCCTCTGTGCCCTGGTGCCACTGCACCTGCTGCCAGGCGCTCCCTGTGCCCTGGTGCCACAGCACCTGCTGCCACACGCCCTCTGTGCCCTGGTGCCACTGCACCTGTTGCCATGCGCTCCCTGTGTCCTGGTGCCACTGCACCTGCTGCCAAGCGCCACCTGTGCCCTGGTACCACTGCACCTGCTGCCATGCACCCTCTGTGCCCTGGTGCCACTGCACCTGCTGCTACGCGCCGTCTGTGCCCTGGTGACACTGCACCTGCTGCCACGCGCCCTCTGTACCCTGGTGCCACTGCACCTGCTGCCACGCGCTCCCTGTGCCCTTGTGCCACTGCACCTGCTGCCACGCACCCCCTGTGTCCTGGTGCCCTCGTATCTAGTGCCATACGCCCCCTGTGCCCTGGTGCCACTGCACATGCTGCCACGCGCCCCCTGTGCCCTGGTGCCACTGCACCTGCTGCCACGCACACCATGTACCCTGGTGCCACTGCACCTGCTGCCACGCGCCCTCTGTGCCCTGGTGCCACTGCACCTGCTGCCATGCGCACTCTGTGCCCTGGTGCCACCGTCCCTACTGCCACGCTCACTCTGTGCCCTGGTGCCACTGCACCTGCTGCCCCGCGTCCCCTGTGCCCTGGTGCCACTGCACCTGCTGCCACGCACCCTCTGTGCCCTGGTGCCACTGCACCTGCTGCCACGCGCTCCCTGTGCCCTGGTGCCACTGCAACTGCTGCCACGCGCTCCCTGTGTCCTGGTGCCACAGCACCTGCTGCCACGTGCACTCTGTGCCCTGGTGCCACCGCACCTGCTGCCAGGCTCTCCCTGTGCCCTGGTGCCACTGCACCTGCTGTCACGCGCCCTCTGTGCCCTGGTGCCACTGCACCTGCTGCCACACGCTCCATGTGCCCTGGTGCCACTGCAACTGCTGCCACGTGCCCCCTGTGCCCAGGTGCCACTACACCTGCTGCCACGTGCCCCCTGTGCCCTGGTACCACTGCAGCTGCTGCCACGCGCCCCCTGTGCCCTGGTGCCACTGCACCTGCTGCCATGCGCCCTATGTGCCCTGGTGCCACTGCACCTGCTGCCACGCTCACTCTCTGCCCTGGTGCCACTGCACCTGCTGCCATGCGCCCCCTGTGCCCAGGTGCCACTACACCTGCTGCCACGTGCCCCCTGTGCCCTGGTACCACTGCAGCTGCTGCCACGTGCCCCCTAAGCCCTGGTGCCACTGCACCTGCTGCCACGCGCCCTCTGTGCCCTGGTGCCACCGCACCTGCTGACACGCGCACTCTGTGCCCTGGTGCCACTGCACCTGCTGCCCCATGTCCCCTGTGCCCTGGTGCCACTACACCTGCTCCCACGTGCCCCCTGTGCCCTGGTGCCCCTGCACCTGCTGCCACGCGCCCTCTGTGCCCTGGTGAAACTGCACCTGCTGCCACGTGCCCCCTGTGGCCTGGTGCCACTGCACCTGCTGCCACGTGCTCATTGTGCCCTGGTACCACTGCACCTGCTGCCAGGCTCTCCCTGTGCCCTGGTGCCACTGCACCTGCTGCCAGGCGCTCCCTGTGCCCTGGTACCACTGCACCTGCTGCCAGGCGCTCCCTGTGCCCTGGTACCACTGCACCTGCTGCCAGGTGCTCCCTGTGCCCTAGTGCCACTGCACCTGCTGCCACGCGCCCTCTGTGCCCTGGTGAAACTGCACCTGCTGCCACGTGCCCCCTGTGGCCTGGTGCCACTGCACCTGCTGCCACGTGCTCATTGTGCCCTGGTACCACTGCACCTGCTGCCAGGCTCTCCCTGTGCCCTGGTGCCACTGCACCTGCTGCCACGCGCCCCCTGTGCCCTGGTGCCACTGCACCTGCTGCCACGCTCACTCTCTGCCCTGGTGCCACTGCACCTGCTGCTCCGCATCCACTGTGCCCTGGTGCCACTACATCTGCTGCCACGCGCTCCCTGTGCCCTGGTGCCACTGCACCTGCTGCCACGCGCTCCCTGTGCCCTGGTGCCACTGCACCTGCTGCCACGCTCCCTCTGTGCCCTGGTGCCACTGCACCTGCTGCCACGTGCCCTCTATGCCCTGGTGCCACCACCTGCTGCCACGCGCCCTCGGTGCCCTGGTGCCACTGCACCTGCTGCCACACGCTCCCTGTGCCCTGGTGCCACTGCACCTGCTGCCACGCGCCCCTGTGCCCTGGTGCCATTGCACCTGCTGCCACGCGCCCTCTTGGCCCTGTTACCACTGCACCTGCTGCCCCGCGTCCCCTGTGCCCTGGTGCCACAGCACCTGCTGCCACGCGCACCCTGTGCCCTGGTGCCACTGCACCTGCTGTCATCCGCCCCCAGTGCCCTGGTGCCACTGCACCTGCTGCCACGCGCTCATTGTGCCCTGGTACCACTGCACTTGCTGCCAGGCGCTCCCTGTGCCCTGGTGCCACTGCACCTGCTGCCACGCGCCCTCTGTGCCCTGGTGCCACTGCACCTGCTGCCACGCGCCCTCTGTGCCCTGGTGCCACTGCACCTGCTGCCACGTACCCTCTGTGCCCTGGTGCCACTGCACATGCTGCCACGCGCCCCCTGTTCCCTGGTGCCACTGCACCTGCTGCCACGCACACCATGTACCCTGGTGCCACTGCACCTGCTGCCACGCGCCCTCTGTGCCCTGGTGCCACTGCACCTGCTGCCATGCGCACTCTGTGCCCTGGTGCCACCGTCCCTACTGCCACGCTCACTCTGTGCCCTGGTGCCACTGCACCTGCTGCCCCGCGTCCCCTGTTCCCTGGTGCCACTGCACCTGCTGCCACGCACCCTCTGTGCCCTGGTGCCACTGCACCTGCTGCCAGGCGCTCCCTGTGCCCTGGTGCCACTGCAACTGCTGCCACACGCTCCCTGTGCCCTGGTGCCACTGCACCTGCTCCCACGCGCCCCCTGTGTCCTGGTGCCACAGCACCTGCTGCCACGTGCACTCTGTGCCCTGGTGCCACCGCACCTGCTGCCACGTGCACTCTGTGCCCTGGTACCACTGCACCTGCTGCCACGCGCCCTCTGTGCCCTGGTGTCATTGCACCTGCTGCCAGGCTCTCCCTGTGCCCTGGTGCCACTGCACCTGCTGCCACGCGCCCTCTGTGCCCTGGTGCCACTGCACCTGCTGCCACATGCTCCATGTGCCCTGGTGCCACTGCAACTGCTGTCATGTGCCCCCTTTGCCCAGGTGCCACTACACCTGCTGCCACGTGCCCCATGTGCCCTGGTGCCACTGCACCTGCTGCCACGCGCCCCCTGTGCCCTGGTGCCACTGCACCTGCTGCCACGCGCCCTCTGTGCCCTGGTGCCACTGCACCTGCTGCCACGCTCACTCTCTGCCCTGGTGCCACTGCACCTGATGCCATGCGCCCCCTGTGCCTAGGTGCCACTACACCTGCTGCCACGTGCCCCCTGTTCCCTGGTACCACTGCAGCTGCTGCCACGTGCCCCCTAAGCCCTGGTACCACTGCAGCTGCTGCCACGTGCCCCCTAAGCCCTGGTGCCACTGCACCTGCTGCCACGCGCCCTCTGTGCCCTGGTGCCACCGCACCTGCTGCCACGCGCACTCTGTGCCCTGGTGCCACCGCACCTGCTGCCCCGTGTCCCCTGTGCCCGGGTGCCACTACACCTGCTCCCATGCGCCCCCTGTGCCCTGGTGCCCCTGCACCTGCTGCCACGCGCCCTCTGTGCCCTGGTGCAACTGCACCTGCTGCCACGCGCCCCCTGTGCCCTGGTGCCACTGCACCTGCTGCCACGCGCTCATTGTGCCCTGGTACCACTGCACCTGCTGCCAGGCGCTCCATGTGCCCTGGTACCACTGCACCTGCTGCCAGGCGCTCCCTGTGCCCTGGTGCCACTGCACCTGCTGCCAGGCTCTCCCTGTGCCCTGGTGCCACTGCACCTGCTGCCACGCGCCCCTGTGCCCTGGTGCCACTGCACCTGCTGCCACGCTCACTCTCTGCCCTGGTGCCACTGCACCTGCTGCTCCGCATCCGCTGTGCCCTGGTGCCACTGCACCTGCTGCCACGCGCTCCCTGTGCCCTGGTGCCACTGCACCTGCTGCCACGCGCTCCCTGTGCCCTGGTGCCACTGCACCTGCTGCCACGCTCCCTCTGTGCCCTGGTGCCACTGCACCTGCTGCCACGCGCCCTCTGTGCCCTGGTGCCACTGCCCCTGCTGCCACGCGCCCTCGGTGCCCTGGTGCCACTGCACCTGCTGCCACGCGCTCCCTGTGCCCTGGTGCCACTGCACCTGCTGCCACGCGCCCCCTGTGCCCTGGTGCCATTGCACCTGCTGCCACGCGCCCTCTTGGCCCTGTTACCACTGCACCTGCTGCCCCGCGTCCCCTGTGCCCTGGTGCCACAGCACCTGCTGCCACGCGCACCCTGTGCCCTGGTGCCACTGCACCTGCTGTCATCCGCCCCCAGTGCCCTGGTGCCACTGCACCTGCTGCCACGCGCTCATTGTGCCCTGGTACCACTGCACTTGCTGCCAGGCGCTCCCTGTGCCCTGGTGCCACTGCACCTGCTGCCACGCGCCCTCTGTGCCCTGGTGCCACTGCACCTGCTGCCACGTACCCTCTGTGCCCTGGTGCCACTGCATATGCTGCCACGCGCCCCCTGTTCCCTGGTGCCACTGCACCTGCTGCCACGCACACCATGTACCCTGGTGCCACTGCACCTGCTGCCACGCGCCCTCTGTGCCCTGGTGCCACTGCACCTGCTGCCATGCGCACTCTGTGCCCTGGTGCCACCGTCCCTACTGCCACGCTCACTCTGTGCCCTGGAGCCACTGCACCTGCTGCCACGCACCCTCTGTGCCCTGGTGCCACTGCACCTGCTGCCACGCGCTCCCTGTGCCCTGGTGCCACTGCAACTGCTGCCACACGCTCCCTGTGCCCTGGTGCCACTGCACCTGCTCCCACGCGCCCCCTGTGTCCTGGTGCCACAGCACCTGCTGCCACGTGCACTCTGTGCCCTGGTGCCACCGCACCTGCTGCCACGTGCACTCTGTGCCCTGGTACCACTGCACCTGCTGCCACGCGCCCTCTGTGCCCTGGTGTCATTGCACCTGCTGCCAGGCTCTCCCTGTGCCCTGGTGCCACTGCACCTGCTGCCACGCGCCCTCTGTGCCCTGGTGCCACTGCACGTGCTGCCACACGCTCCATGTGCCCTGGTGCCACTGCAACTGCTGCCATGTGCCCCCTTTGCCCAGGTGCCACTACACCTGCTGCCACGTGCCCCCTGTGCCCTGGTACCACTGCAGCTGCTGCCACGCGCCCCCTGTGCCCTGGCGCCACTGCACCTGCTGCCACGCGCCCTCTGTGCCCTGGTGCCACTGCACCTGCTGCCACGCTCACTCTCTGCCCTGGTGCCACTGCACCTGATGCCATGCGCCCCCTGTGCCTAGGTGCCACTACACCTGCTGCCACGTGCCCCCTGTTCCCTGGTACCACTGCAGCTGCTGCCACGTGCCCCCTGTTCCCTGGTACCACTGCAGCTGCTGCCACGTGCCCCCTAAGCCCTGGTGCCACTGCACCTGCTGCCACGCGCCCTCTGTGCCCTGGTGCCACCGCACCTGCTGCCACGCGCACTCTGTGCCCTGGTGCCACTGCACCTGCTGCCCCGTGTCCCCTGTGCCCGGGTGCCACTACACCTGCTCCCATGCGCCCCCTGTGCCCTGGTGCCCCTGCACCTGCTGCCACGCGCCCTCTGTGCCCTGGTGCAACTGCACCTGCTGCCACGTGCCCCCTGTGCCCTGGTGCCACTGCACCTGCTGCCACGCGCTCATTGTGCCCTGGTACCACTGCACCTGCTGCCAGGCGCTCCCTGTGCCCTGGTACCACTGCACCTGCTGCCAGGCGCTCCCTGTGCCCTGGTGCCACTGCACCTGCTGCCACGCGCCCTCTGTGCCCTGGTGCAACTGCACCTGCTGCCACGTGCCCCCTGTGCCCTGGTGCCACTGCACCTGCTGCCACGCGCTCATTGTGCCCTGGTGCCACAGCACCTGCTGCCTCGCGCGCCCTGTGCCCTGGTGCCACTGCACCTGCTGCCACGCGCTCCCTGTGCCCGGATGCCACTGCACCTGCTGCCCCGCGTCCCCTGTGCCCCGCGTCCCCTGTGCCCTGGTGCCACTGCACCTGCTGCCACGCTCCCTCTGTGCCGTGGTGCCACTGCACCTGCTGCCACGTGCCCTCTGTGCCCTGGTGCACTGCACCTGCTGCCACGCGCCCTCGGTGCCCTGGTGCCAATGCACCTGCTGCCACGCGCTCCCTGTGCCCTGGTGCCACTGCACCTGCTGCCACGCGCTCCCTGTGCCCTGGTGCCACTGCACCTGCTGCCACGCGCCCCCTGTGCCCTGGTGCCACTGCACCTGCTGCCACGCGCCCTCTGGGCCCTGTTACCACTGCACCTGCTGCCCCACGTCCCCTGTGCCCTGGTGCCACAGCACCTGCTGCCACGCGCACCCTGTGCCCTGGTGCCACTGCACCTGCTGTCATCCGCCCCCAGTGCCCTGGTGCCACTGCACTTGCTGCCACGCGCTCATTGTGCCCTGGTACCACTGCACTTGCTGCCAGGCGCTCCCTGTGCCCTGGTGACACTGCACCTGCTGCCACGCGCCCTCTGTGCCCTGGTGCCACTGCACCTGCTGCCACGCGCCCTCTGTGCCCTGGTGCCACTGCACCTGCTGCCACGTACCCTCTGTGCCCTGGTGCCACTGCACCTGCTGCCATGCGCACTCTAGGTCCTGGTGCCACTGCACCTGCTGCCACGTGCTCCCTGTGCCCTGGTGCCACTGCACCTGCTGCCACGCGCCCTCTGTGTCCTGGTGCCACTGCACCTGCTGCCACGTACCCTCTGTGCCCTGGTGCCACTGCACATGCTGCCACGCGCCCCCTGTTCCCTGGTGCCACTGCACCTGCTGCCACGCACACCATGTACCCTGGTGCCACTGCACCTGCTGCCACGCGCCCTCTGTGCCCTGGTGCCACTGCACCTGCTGCCATGCGCACTCTGTGCCCTGGTGCCACCGTCCCTACTGCCACGCTCACTCTGTGCCCTGGTGCCACTGCACCTGCTGCCCCGCGTCCCCTGTTCCCTGGTGCCACTGCACCTGCTGCCACGCACCCTCTGTGCCCTGGTGCCACTGCACCTGCTGCCACGCGCTCCCTGTGCCCTGGTGCCACTGCAACTGCTGCCACACGCTCCCTGTGCCCTGGTGCCACTGCACCTGCTGCCACGCGCCCCCTGTTCCCTGGTGCCACTGCACCTGCTGCCACGCACACCATGTACCCTGGTGCCACTGCACCTGCTGCCACGCGCCCTCTGTGCCCTGGTGCCACTGCACCTGCTGCCACGCACCCTCTGTGCCCTGGTGCCACTGCACCTGCTGCCACGCGCTCCCTGTGCCCTGGTGCCACTGCAACTGCTGCCACACGCTCCCTGTGCCCTGGTGCCACTGCACCTGCTCCCACGCGCCCCCTGTGTCCTGGTGCCACAGCACCTGCTGCCACGTGCACTCTGCCCTGGTGCCACCGCACCTGCTGCCACGTGCACTCTGTGCCCTGGTACCACTGCACCTGCTGCCACGCGCCCTCTGTGCCCTGGTGTCATTGCACCTGCTGCCAGGCTCTCCCTGTGCCCTGGTGCCACTGCACCTGCTGCCACGCGCCCTCTGTGCCCTGGTGCCACTGCACCTGCTGCCACACGCTCCATGCGCCCTGGTGCCACTGCAACTGCTGCCATGTGCCCCCTTTGCCCAGGTGCCACTACACCTGCTGCCACGTGCCCCCTGTGCCCTGGTACCACTGCAGCTGCTGCCACGCGCCCCTGTGCCCTGGTGCCACTGCACCTGCTGCCACGCGCCCTCTGTGCCCTGGTGCCACTGCACCTGCTGCCACGCTCACTCTCTGCCCTGGTGCCACTGCACCTGATGCCATGCGCCCCTGTGCCTAGGTGCCACTACACCTGCTGCCACGTGCCCCCTGTTCCCTGGTACCACTGCAGCTGCTGCCACGTGCCCCTAAGCCCTGGTGCCACTGCACCTGCTGCCACGCGCCCTCTGTGCCCTGGTGCCACCGCACCTGCTGCCACGCGCACTCTGTGCCCTGGTGCCACTGCACCTGCTGCCCCGTGTCCCCTGTGCCCTGGTGCCACTACACCTGCTCCCACGCGCCCCCTGTGCCCTGGTGCCCCTGCACCTGCTGCCACGCGCCCTCTGTGCCCTGGTGCAACTGCACCTGCTGCCACGTGCCCCCTGTGCCCTGGTGCCACTGCACCTGCTGCCACGCGCTCATTGTGCCCTGGTACCACTGCACCTGCTGCCAGGCGCTCCCTGTGCCCTGGTACCACTGCACCTGCTGCCAGGCGCTCCCTGTGCCCTGGTGCCACTGCACCTGCTGCCACGCGCCCTCTGTGCCCTGGTGCAACTGCACCTGCTGCCACATGCCCCCTGTGCCCTGGTGCCACTGCACCTGCTGCCACGCGCTCATTGTGCCCTGGTGCCACAGCACCTGCTGCCTCGCGCGCCCTGTGCCCTGGTGCCACTGCACCTGCTGCCACGCGCTCCCTGTGCCCTGGTGCCACGGCACCTGCTGCCCCGCGTCCCCTGTGCCCTGGTGCCACTGCACCTGCTGCCACGCTCCCTCTGTGCCCTGGTGCCACTGCACCTGCTGCCACGTGCCCTCTGTGCCCTGGTGCCACTGCACCTGCTGCCACGCGCCCTCGGTGCCCTGGTGCCACTGCACCTGCTGCCACGCGCTCCCTGTGCCCTGGTGCCACTGCACCTGCTGCCACGCGCCCCCTGTGCCCTGGTGCCACTGCACCTGCTGCCACGCGCCCTCTGGGCCCTGTTACCACTGCACCTGCTGCCCCACGTCCCCTGTGCCCTGGTGCCACAGCACCTGCTGCCACGCGCACCCTGTGCCCTGGTGCCACTGCACCTGCTGTCATCCGCCCCCAGTGCCCTGGTGCCACTGCACTTGCTGCCACGCGCTCATTGTGCCCTGGTACCACTGCACTTGCTGCCAGGCGCTCCCTGTGCCCTGGTGACACTGCACCTGCTGCCACGCGCCCTCTGTGCCCTGGTGCCACTGCACCTGCTGCCACGCGCCCTCTGTGCCCTGGTGCCACTGCACCTGCTGCCACGCGCCCTCTGTGCCCTGGTGCCACTGCACCTGCTGCCACGTACCCTCTGTGCCCTGGTGCCACTGCACCTGCTGCCACGCGCACTCTAGGTCCTGGTGCCACTGCACCTGCTGCCACGTGCTCCCTGTGCCCTGGTGCCACTGCACCTGCTGCCACGCGCACTTTGTGCCCTGGTGCCACTGCACCTGCTGCCCCGCATCCGCTGTGCCCTGGTGCCACTACACCTGCTGCCACGCGCCCCCTGTGCCATGGTGCCACAGCACCTGCTGCCTCGCGCGCCCTGTGCCACTGCACCTGCTGCCACGCGCTCCCTGTGCCCTGGTGCCACTGCACCTGCTGCCCCGCGTCCCCTGTGCCCTGGTGCCACTGCACCTGCTGCCACGCTCCCTCTGTGCCCTGGTGCCACTGCACCTGCTGCCACGTGCCCTCTGTGCCCTGGTGCCACTGCACCTGCTGCCACGCACCCTCGGTGCCCTGGTGCCACTGCACCTGCTGCCACGCGCTCCCTGTGCCCTGGTGCCACTGCACCTGCTGCCACGCGCCTCCTGTGCCCTGGTGCCACTGCACCTGCTGCCACGCGCCCTCTGGGCCCTGTTACCACTGCACCTGCTGCCCCGCGTCCCCTGTGCCCTGGTGCCACAGCACCTGCTGCCACGCGCACCCTGTGCCCTGGTGCCACTGCACCTGCTGTCATCCGCCCCCAGTGCCCTGGTGTCACTGCACCTGCTGCCACGCGCCCTCTGTGCCCTGGTGCCACTGCACCTGCTGCCACGTTCCCTCTGTGCCCTGGTGCCACTGCACCTGCTGCCACGCGCACTCTAGGTCCTGGTGCCACTGCACCTGCTGCCACGTGCTCCCTGTGCCCTGGTGCCACTGCACCTGCTGCCACGCGCACTCTGTGCCCTGGTGCCACTGCACCTGCTGCCACGCGCACTCTGTGCCCTGGTGCCACTGCACCTGCTGCCACGCGCACTCTGTGCCCTGGTGCCAATGCACCTGCTGCCACGCGCTCATTGTGCCCTGGTACCACTGCACCTGCTGCCCCGCGCACCCTGTGCCCTGGTGCCACTACACCTGCTGTCATCCCCCCCCAAAGCCCTGGTGCCACAGTACCTGCTACCACGCGCCCCCTGTGCCCTGGTGCCACCGCACCTCCTGCTCTATCAGTAGCTCCGCCTTGCCTGCTTCTGCGTGTAAACATGAGATGCGCAATATCCGTCCTCTATCTGCTGTCATTCACTGATTCATCATTAACACGGACTTAACATCCCCTATGAATCTGGAACCAGCCGCGCCCCGTTGTTCGCCCTGCAGCCACTCAACGTTTGGAATGACCAAAAAAACAAGAACAAGTCATCGATTCTTTTAATGTATTGTGTTTTTTTTCTGGGTTTTTTTAGTTAACATTTCCAGTATTAGAACACACCGTGATGTTTCGGGACCCTTTCTTCGTGCACGCTGTGTTGTGAAATACTCTGGAGTCATTGTGCAGCGCCTCGGGCCGAGAGTCACTGGTGAAAAGTTCACACCGAGGAAAATCCCAGAACACGGCCCTCTGGTCGCCAATGTCAGCGCCTCTGGCCCTAGGCCCAGGGAATTTCCCAGGTTGCTTTGCGCCTTCCTTTTGAGGCGGTGCCCCCTCTCCGCCCTTGGACAGGATGCCGCTGTCAGTGTGCCAAGTGCAGAGATAGGGGGCGCTTCCGGCCACTTCCTGTGATAGCAGCCTGGCTGCACCGCGGGGTGCGAGGGTCGTCGAGCATATGTGACACCGGTGTGTTAAAGTGTATGGTGGTGGGGGGGGGGGGGAAAGAGTACTCTTTGTACCAGGGCGAGAGAAAACTGTACACAGCACTCTGTCTCACGGTAATTGAAGGTGCCCCTCTCGGCTCTGGGTGATGGGGAGGGGTGTCCACACTCTCTGAATTAGGATAAAAGGGAGGGGTGCACAGCACTCTGGTCCAGAGTGATGGGAGGTGGGGACTTGGGGGTGATGGGAGGGGTGCACAGCACTCTGGACCAGAGTGATGGGAGGTGGCTTGGGGTAATGTGAGGGGTGCACAGCACTCTGGACCAGAGTGATGGGAGGTGGGGGCTTGTGGTGATGTGAGGCGTGCACAGCACTCTGGACCAGAGTAATGGGAGGTGGAGGTTTGGGGTAATGTGGGGGTGCACAGCACTCTATACCAGGGTGATGAGAGGTGAAGGCTTGGGGCAATGTGAGGGGTGCACAGCACTCTGGACCATGGTGATGGGAGGTGGAGGTTTGGGGTAATGTGTGGGGGTGCACAGCACTGTATACCAGGGTGATGAGAGGTGAAGGCTTGGGGCAATGTGAGGGGTGCACAGCACTCTGGACCAGGGTGATGGGGAGGGGTGACCAGGACTCTCTGAATCAGGATAATAGGGAGGGGAGATGGGGACTTGTGGTGATGTGAGGGGTGCACTGTACTTTCTGTACCGGGGTGATAGGGAGGGGTGCACAGCACTCTGGACCAGGGGGATTGAAGGTGCACCTCCCAGCTCTGGGTGATGGGGTGCACAGCACTCTGGACCAGGGTGATGGGAGGTGCTCGGCTCTGGGTGATAGTGAGTGGTGCCTAGCACTCTGGACCGCTCCGGGTGACAGGGAGGGGTTCACAGTACTCTGGACCAGGGGGGTTAGATGTGCACCTCTAGGCTCTGTGTGATAGGAAGGAGTGCACCGCACTTTGTATCAGGGTGATGGGAGGTGCGGGCTTGGGGTGATGTGGGGGTGCACCGCACTTTGTATCAGGGTGATGGGAGGTGCAGGCTTGGGGTGATGTGGGGGTGCACAGCACTCTGAACCAGGGTGATGGGAGGTGCAGGCTTGGGGCGATGTGAGGGGTGCACAGCACTCTGGACCAGGGTGATGGGAGGTGCAGGCTTGGGGTGATGTGAGGGGTGCACAGCACTCTGGACCAGGGGGATTGGAGGTGCACCTCCCAGCTCTGGGTGATGGGGTGCACAGCACTCTGGACCAGGGTGATGGGAGGTGCTCGGCTCTGGGTGATAGTGAGTGGTGCCTAGCACTCTGGACCGCTCCGGGTGACAGGGAGGGGTTTACAGTACTCTGGACCAGGGGGGTTAGATGTGCACCTCTAGGCTCTGTGTGATAAGAAGGAGTGCACCGCACTTTGTATCAGGGTGATGGGAGGTGCGGGCTTGGGGTGATGTGGGGGTGCACCGCACTTTGTATCAGGGTGATGGGAGGTGCAGGCTTGGGGTGATGTGGGGCTGCACAGCACTTTGTATCAGGGTGATGGGAGGTGCGGGCTTGGGGTGATGTGGGGGTGCACAGCACTCTGGACCAGGGTGATGGGAGGTGCAGGCTTGGGGCGATGTGAGGGGTGCACAGCACTCTGGACCAGGGTGATGGGAGGTGCAGGCTTGGGGTGATGTGAGGGGTGCACAGCACTCTGGACCAGGGTGATGGGAGGTGCTCTGCTCTGGGTGATAGTGAGTGGTGCCTAGCACTCTGGACCGCTCCGGGTGACAGGGAGGGGTTCACAGTACTCTGGACCAGGGGGGTTAGATGTGCACCTCTCTGCTCTGTGTGATAGGAAGGAGTGCACCGCACTTTGTATCAGGGTGATGGGAGGTGCAGGCTTGGGGTGATGTGGGAGTGCACCGCACTTTGTATCAGGGTGATGGGAGGTGCAGGCTTGGGGTGATGTGGGGGTGCACAGCACTCTGGACCAGGGTGATGGGAGGTGCAGGCTTGGGGTGATGTGGGGGTGCACCGCACTTTGTATCAGGGTGATGGGAGGTGGAGGTTTGGGGTAATGTGTGGGGTGCACCGCACTTTGTATCAGGGTGATGGGAGGTGCAGGCTTGGGGTGATGTGGGGTGCACTGCACTTTGCATCAGGGTGATGGGAGGTGGAGGTTTGGGGTAATGTGTGGGGGTGCACCGCACTTTGTATCAGGGTGATGGGAGGTGCAGGCTTGGGGTGATGTGGGGGTGCACCGCACTTTGCATCAGGGTGATGGGAGGTGGAGGTTTGGGGTAATGTGTGGGGGTGCACCGCACTTTGTATCAGGGTGATGGGAGGTGCAGGCTTGGGGTGATGTGGGGGTGCACAGCACTCTGGACCAGGGTGATGGGAGGTGCAGGCTTGGGGTGATGTGGGGGTGCTCATCACTCCCTTGACAGGATGATGTTGGAGATTCACATCATCTCTTGACCTTGGTGGTATGGGGTTCAACATCACTATCTTGATCTGGGTGATATGGGGGTGCACATTGCTCTCTTGACCTTGGTGACGTGGGATCAAGATCACTCTCTTGGCCTGGGTGATATGTGGGTGCAGATGACTCTCTAGATCTCGGTGATGTGGGGTGCAGATGACTCTCTTCAACCTGGTGATGTGGGGGTGCGCATTCTCGTGACCTGGATAATGTGGGGTGCGCATTTCCCCCTTGACCCGGGTGATTAGGGGGTGCATATAACTTTCTTGACCCGAGTGATGTGGGGGTGCGCATGACCATCTTGACCCGGGTGATGTGGGGGTCTTGACCCGGGTGAAGTGGGGTGCGCATGACCCTCTTGATCTTGACACGGGTGAAGTGGGGGTCTTGACCCGGGCGATATGGGGTTGCACATGGCCCTCTTGACCCGGGTGATGTGGGGGTGCACGTGACCCTCGACCCGGGTGATGTGAGGGTGCAGATAACTCTCCTGACCCTGGTGATGTGGGGGTGCACATGTCCTTCTTGATCTTGACTCGGGTGATGTGAGGGTCTTGACCCGGGTTATGTGGGGGTGCACATGACCCTGTTGACTGGGGTGATGTGGGGGTCTTGACCCGGGTTATGTGGGGGAAATGGGTGCACTTGACCCTCTTGACTCGGGTGATGTGGGGGTCTTGACCCAGGTTATGTGGGGGTGCACGAGGCCCTCTTGACCCGGGTGATGTGGGCGGGGGGAGGGGGCACTCCGAGCGGCCCTGGCAGACGGGGGACACGTGTCTGTGATGCCCGCTGCACCATGTGCTGCACACAGATAGGAGTCGGTGCTGACTCACAGGCCGGCGCCTCTGCCAGGGCCCCCGCACCCCTTCCCCCCCCCCCCCATCTCTCCCACACTCCTCGCGCCCCTCACAACCTCTCACACCCACCTTTAACTCCTCCCAATCCCAAAATTAAAGTCAACACATCCAGAAACAATTACAGCGCCTGGAGCTGGAGATCTTGGCAGTGTCTGGGCAACGAGTGTGGAGCCGGGTGGGGTCAGACACTCCAGCCGCTGTAGAGGGGGCGACATTGGGTCCAGAGGGTGGGGTGTACCCTCCCTGCCTGGCAGCACCAGGGGTTACGGAGCACGGCCGGACTCCAGCAGCGGTGTTGTGACACCCTAGCACAGCGCCTAAGGGAACCGCACCAGACTCGCGGCGCTAGCGGAGACACACATCAGAATCTTCTTCCTACGACCCTTCTGGAGCACCAGGAGCCCTGAGGACGCCAGTCTCTCAGAACGTGTTTATTATCCCTTCTGGAGCACAAGGAGCCCTGAGGACGCCGGTCCCTCAGAACGTGTTTATTATCCCTCTCGGACCCTCACCTGACCCCAGAGGAAGCTAGACCCCTACTATTGTAGAATTCATCTCGGACCGTCACCTGACCCCAGAGGAAGCTTGTCCCTCTGTGTTGCAGACCCTCGGACCCTCACCCGACCCAGGGGAAGCTTGTCCCTCAGTGTTGCAGGCCCTCGGACCCTCACCCGACCCAGGGGAAGCTTGTCCCTCTGTGTTGCAGACCCTCGGACCCTCACCTGACCCCAGAGGAAGCTTGTCCCTCTGTGTTGAAGACCCTTGGACTCACCTGACCCAGGGGAAGCCTGTCCCTCTGTGTTGCAGACCCTCGGACCCTCACCTGACCCCCGACGAAGCTTGTCCCTCTGTGTTGCAGACCCTCGGACCCTCACCTGACCCCAGAGGAAGCTTGTCCCTCTGTGTTGAAGACCCTCGGACCCTCACCTGACCCCAGAGGAAGCTTGTCCCTCTGTGTTGCAGATCCTCAGACCTTCACCTGACCCCCGAGGAAGCCTGTCCCTCAGTGTTGGAGACCCTCGGACCCTCACCTGACCCCGACGAAGCTTGTCCCTCAGTGTTGCAGGCCCTCGGACCCTCACCTGACCCCAGAGGAATTCTATCCCCTCTGTGTTGCAGGCCCTCGGACCCTCACCTGACACGAGAAGCTGTGGCCCCTGCACCTTGAGGGTCAGAGTTCCCGAGGGTCCTGGCCAGGATGGCGAGCCTGAGGCCCCGCTCCTTGAGGGACCCCGAAATCGAGCTCTTCGTGAAGGTGAGCGCACTGAGCCAAACATGCTGTACTGGTCGGGCACGCCTTACTAACGTGTAAAAGTATCCACAGTGTGATTATTAGAAATGGGGTGCGGTTTGAAGAATATTTGGAGCCCTTTCCCTTTTGACACCTTCTTCCAGTCAGGATATACATGATAAAATATGTTAGTGATGGCCCCTTACGGAGCGGCTTACTGCACTGTTATCAGTAAAATGCTTCCTTTGGCTAGAGCCTGGTGCACCCCCCCCCCTCCCAGGATCATTAGAGGCCCCCGTAGGGGGGAGGGGCACCCCCCAGTTTGAAGACCCCTGCTCCACAGACACACACTGGAGGCTCCTGTCATTACGGGGGCCCCGTGCCTGGGGATGGCCCCCAGCTCTAGGACCCTCAACTCTGGACTTTGTAACCATGTGCTGGTGCAGGGGTACCCTCATCCCTCCACATGCACACTGGAGGCTCCTGTCATTACGGGGGCCTCATGCCTGGGGAGGGCCCCCAATTCTAGGACCCTCAGCTCTGGAGTTTGTAACCATCCCCTGGTGCACACCATGGTGGGGGCACACTGGGTACCCTCATCCCTCCACATGCACACTGGAGGCTTCTATCATTACAGGGACCTCATTCCAGGGAAGAGCCCCCAGCTCTGAAGTTTGTAACTTGGTCAGGAGATAGGGGGGTAGTTTTAGGCAAATGCAAAAAGAACAAATGATGAGGGAATGCTGAACAATGCAAACATTCACCCCCAGTCCCCAGTTTGGAACAAGCCATATGCAAATCAGTCTTGGCCCTGCTCCATATGGGAGCAGTTCAGCCTGAACTGAAACCAGCATCCTGGGACCAGTTTCAGGGTTTCAGCCCTCATCAGCCAGGCTAGCTTGACTAGTGTGGCATGGAGAGCACTGACAAATGCAAAAAGAACAATTGATGGACAGAATGCAGAACAATGTCATACATTCATCCCAGTACAGAGATCTGGGCCTAAATCCATCGTTTTTTTGCTCACCATGCCATTCCAGTTTGAACCCAGCCATATGCAAATCAGTCTTGACCCTGTGCCCAATGGGAACAGTCCAGCCTGATCTGCCAGGCCAGGTCCTCCGTGGACTGGAAACAAGCATCCTAGGACTGGTTTCGGGGTTTCACCCCTCATCAGCCAGGATAGCTTGACTCCAGTGGCATGGAGAGCACAGGACCCTCATCAGCCAGGATAGTGAAGAACAATTGATGGACAGAATGCAGAACAATGTCATACATTCACTCCAGTACAAAGATCTGGGCCTAAATTAATCGTTTTTTTGCTCACCATGCCATTCCACTTCAGACCCAGCCATATGCAAATCAGTCTTGACCCTGTGCCAATGGGAAGAGTCCAGCCCGAACTGCCAGGCCAGGTCCTCCCTGGACTGTAAACAAGCATCCTAGGACCGTCCCACTGGGGTGACAAATGCAAAAAGAACAATTGATGGACAGAATGCAGAGCAATGTCATACATTCACCCCAGTACAGAGATCTGGGCCAAAATCCATCTTTTGCTCACCATGCCATTCCAGTTTGGACCCAGCCATATGCAAATCAGTCTTGACCCTGCGCCCAATGGGAACAGTCCAGCCCGAACTGCCAGGCCAGGTCCTCCCTGGACTGGAAACAAGCATCCTAGGACCGGTTTCGGGCTTTCAGCCCTCATCAGCCAGGCTAGCTTGACTCCAGTGGCACGGTGAGCACAGGACCCACGTCTGGGCATACCCGTCCCACTCGGGGTGACAAATGCAAAAACAACAGTTGATGGACAGAATGCAGAACAATGTCATACATTCACCCCAGTACAGAGATCTGGGCCTAAATCCATCGTTTTTTTGCTCACCATGCCATTCCAGTTTGGACCCAGCCATATGCAAATCAGTCTTGACCCTGTTCCTCATGGGAACAGTCCAGCCCGAACTGCCAAGCCAGGTCCTGCCAGGACCGGAAATTCAAGTGGTGAGGGAGAAAGAAGGCAAATTGAGAAGAGTTATAGAAAGGCAGGTCAGGTAAAGACAATAGTTAGGCACAGGGAAAGGTAGAGAGGAAGGGAAAAAGAGAAAGAGAAACAAGGTATACTGAACAAATGCTGAGGCAGATTAAGAGGCTGGGTAGTGAGAAAAAAGTGGGTTAAAGAGAGCTTAAGTATTGAGAGCAGTGTGAGGTAGAGTGAGGTATGAGGTGGAGAGTGAGTGAGGTAGTGAGTGGGGAGGCAGAGGAAAACTGTAGAGAGAGAACAAGGATAGAGGTGAGTTTCAGAGAGAGTTGAAGCAGATGAAGGAGACATACAGTGAAGTGAGATGGAAACATAGGAGTGAGGTGCAGAGAGAAGTGTGAGTTAGACAGAGTTGAGGTAGAGAGAGGACAAACGGGTAGAGAATGACTTAAACAGAGCTGAAGTAGAGAGAGGACAAACAGGTAGAGTGAGTTACATAGAGTTGAGGTAGAAAGAGGACAAACAGGTAGAGAGTGAGTTACATAGAGTTGGGGTAGAGAGAGGCCAAACAGGTAGAGAGTGAGTTACACAGAGTTGGGGTAGAGAGAGACCAAACAGGCTGAGATGCAGGTGAGGGTGGAGAGAGAGCGGTGTGAGGGGTTGAGAGGTCAGGGAGGTGAGGGTAGGTAGACCTGTATTGGGAGAGGTGAGTTCAGATGGGAGGCAGTGTAAGTCCTTCAAGACAGACGTCACGTTTGAGGAAGCCAGGCCTGGCTGTAGGGTGATGCTGCATTCAAAGAAGCAGATGGTTTGGGGGAGCACCAGAGTCCAATCACGGGGTTACCTGTGCTTGAGCTGAGATTGTTTCGGGTCAGCAGGGTTTGCTGAGTGTAAACTGAGTGCAATAGATCCTGAAGCCACCGGGCACTACTGCTGCCTGTTGCTGTAGTGCTGACACTACCTCCCATGGATAGAGCCCAGAGCCCCCTGCCCCCCCCCCCCAGGGCCTCGTACACACTACTAGTTGTTGTATCCTGTGTCTTCTAGTTCCTTGCTGCTCAGCCTGTGTGAGTGTGCTGTCATAGAATGTTCATTAGTGCATGGTTTGGAAGAGTGGTCGGTTGGAATGAGTGGGGCTGAGCAGCAGGACGCTGCTCCCGGTGGGGTAATACTTACCATCGTACTTTTTTTTTTCTTCGAAGTTTTATATAGCGCGAACTTGACCCGAAATCAGGTATAAGAGCGCTTTACATGAACACCAGTTGCGTTACATACTTGTAACTGAATAAACCTACTGATTTCCTACAAGGGCCTGACTTTGTTCACAAAACTAGTGTTATACAGGGGTTCTTTCTGCAGTTAGACCAGTAGGGCCTCACGGCCCTTCTGCCCCCCACCCATTCCGGCAGGTTTAGTTTTAGGATCAGTGAAAGGGTTAAAATAGGCGAGTGTAGTCAGAGAGCGAAGACAGAGCCGAAGAGTACGAAGGTACCATGGTGTAGTAGGAGTGAGCTAAGCGCCTACTAGAGACCTGCAGGTCGTGTGTCTTAATCCTGGCAGGGGGACTCAACCTTTCATCTTCCCAGGTCAATAAAATTAGTACCTTTGAGTTAGATAATAATGACACCTGCTACCTGAGCCCTAAAACTGAATTTGTTTGTGGTGCATGGTCCACACTGTGGCTATTTGTTTCATGTAAATGCTTCTGTTGGCCCCTCCCTCCGCAGCACAGAAGGGTCCCCACCCGCCTCCAACCTGAGAGCACATGGTAGGGGTGTGGAGGCAGGATGGGTTCCGTTGGGCCCTCCCTCCACACCACAGAAGCTATTGGACATTCTCTACTCCTTCCAAGGTGACACCGGAAGTTTGAGGTGTCTTCTAAGGTGTATTTCTGAATTGGATGGTACTTCACAGTGACCTTCTCAGCCCTTCCTGTTCTTTGAGGAGGACGTTGGAGGAATACATTGGTTTATTTGCAAGTGGCCAGTGGGGGTTTTATTCGGGCAAGTTCTTGGCCTCTTGTAAGGCTAGCGTAGATACTCGTCCTTCCTTGTCCAGTGACCATTAGAAGCTCTTTATGGTTTTTTAAGATCACATTGTATATCCTCGGTGTCCCTGAGAGTGGACTTTGAGGGTTCCTGTCCTGGTGCAGTAAGTATTGGAGGTTCTCTTATCTCATAATTTGGGCATTGAACATCCCTCATCTCTTAGCGTGGAGGGTGGACCTTCACATTGTGGACAATGAACATCCCTCATCTCTTAGCGTGGACCTTCACATTATGAACATTGAACATCCCTCATCTCTTAGCATGGACCTTCACATTGTGGACATTGAACATCCCTCATCTCATAGCATGGACCTTCACATTGTGGACATTGAACATCCCTCATCTCTTAGCATGCAGAGTGGACCTTCACATTGTGGACATTGAACATCCCTCATCTCTTAGCATGGACCTTCACATTGTGGACATTGAACATCCCTCATCTCTTACCGTCGAGGATGGACCTTCACATTGTGGACATTGAACATCTCTCATCTCTTAGAGTCAAGGATGGACCTTCACATTGTGGACATTGAACATCCCTCATCTCTTAGCGTGGAGGGTGGACCTTCACATTGTGGACATTGAACATCCCTCATCTCTTAGCATGCAGAGTGGACCTTCACATTGTGGACATTAAACATCCCTCATCTCTTTGCGTGGAGGGTGGACCTTCACATTGTGGACATTGAACATCCCTCATCTCTTAGCGTGGACCTTCACATTGTCGACATTGAACTTCCCTCATCTATTAGTGTGGACCTTCACATTGTGGACATTAAACATCCCTCATCTCTTGGCGTCGAGGATGGACCTTCACATTGTGGGCATTGAACATCCCTCATCTCTTCGCATGGTGGGTGGACCTTCACATTGTGGACATTGAACATCCCTCATCTCTTAGCGTGGACCTTCACATTGTGGACATTGAACTTCCCTCATCTATTAGTGTGGACCTTCACATTGTGGACATTAAACATCCCTCATATCTTGGCGTCGAGGATGGACCTTCACATTGTGGGCATTGAACATCCCTCATCTCTTCGCATGGTGGGTGGACCTTCACATTGTGGACATTGAACATCCCTCATCTCTTAGCGTGGACCTTCACATTGTGGACATTGAACATCCCTCATCTCTTAGTGTGGACGATGGACCTTCCCGGTTGCTCTAGAAGTGAACATTGATGACTCCTGGTTTTATGACAGTGGACACTGGATGCTTAGTATTCAGGCAAACATTGGAATCCTTTAAAATGAGCTTCAGAAAGTTTCCTTAAGGTGGTAATTGTCATGGTCTCTTTTAAGGTGGAAGGGTTTCTTGTTTTTTATGAAAGGGGCCATTGGGAATCTGTGCCCTCTTTAAGGAGTTGATGCGATGTGGGGGCTGTTGGGCTCGTTAAAGGCGTTGTCATGGGAAGCTACTGGTCACTTGGAAGGAGTCATTGAAAATAATGCTAGCCGTCAAAGTGGCCATTGGAAAGTATTGGTCACTTTCAGGGTGGAAACTGGGAATGCTTGGTTTCCCTTAAGGAGGTCACTGGAAATTACTGGTCTCGCTTAAGGAGGTCACTGGAAATTACTGGTCTCGCTTAAGGAGGTCACTGGAAATTACTGGTCTCGCTAAAGGAGGTCACTGGAAATTACTGGTCTCGCTTAAGGAGGTCACTGGAAATTACTGGTCTCGCTTAAGGAGGTCACTTGAAATTACTGGTCTCGCTTAAGGAGGTCACTTGAAATTACTGGTCTCGCTTAAGGAGGTCACTGGAAATTACTGGTCTCGCTTAAGGAGGTCACTGGAAATTACTGGTCTCGCTTAAGGAGGTCACTGGTAATTACTGGTCTCGCTTAAGGAGGTCACTGGAAATTACTGGTCTCGCTTAAGTAGGTCACTGGAAATTACTGGTCTCGCTTAAGTAGGTCACTGGAAATTACTAGTCTTGCTTAAGGAGGTCACTGGAAATTACTGGTCTCGCTTAAGGTACTGGTCTCGCTTAAGGAGGTTCCTGGAAATTACTGGTCTCGCTTAAGGAGGTCACTGGAAATTACTGGTCTCGCTTAAGGAGGTCACTGGAAATTACTGGTCTTGCTTAAGGTACTGGTCTCGCTTAAGGAGGTCACTGGATATTACTGGTCTCGCTTAAGGTATTGGTTTCGCTTAAGGAGGTCACTGGAAATTACTGGTCTCGCTTAAGGAGGTCACTGGAAATTACTAGTCTCGCTTAAGGAGGTCACTGGAAATTACTGGTCTCGCTTAAGGAGGTCACTGGAAATTACTGGTCTCGCTTAAGGAGGTCACTGGAAATTACTGGTCTCACTTAAGGAGGTCACTGGAAATTACAGGTCTTGCTTAAGGAGGTCACTGGAAATTACTGGTCTCTCTTAAGGAGGTCATTGGAAATTACTGGTCTTGCATAAGGAGGTCACTGGAAATGACTGGTCTCACTTAAGGTACTGGTCTCTCTTAAGGATGTGTCTGGAAATTACTGGTCTCGCTTAAGGAGGTCACTGGAAATTACTGGTCTCGCTTAAGGAGGTCACTGGAAATTACTGGTCTCACTTAAGGAGGTCACTGGAAATTACAGGTCTTGCTTAAGGAGGTCACTGGAAATTACTGGTCTCTCTTAAGGAGGTCATTGGAAATTACTGGTCTCGCATAAGGAGGTCACTGGAAATGACTGGTCTCACTTAAGGTACTGGTCTCTCTTAAGGATGTGTCTGGAAATTACTGGTCTCGCTTAAGGTACTGGTCTTGCTTGAGGAGGTCACTGGAAATTACCGGTTTCGCTTAAGGAGGTCACTGGAAATTACTGGTCTCGCTTAAGGAGGTCACTGGAAATTCCTGGTCTCTCTTAAGGTACTGGTCTCGCTTAAGGAGGTCACTGGAAATACTGGTCTTGCTTAAGGAGGTCACTGGAAATTACTGGTCCCGCTTAAGGAGGTCACTGGAAATGGCTGGTCTCGCTTAAGGTACAGGTCTCGCTTAAGGAGGTCACTGGAAATGACTGGTCTCGCTTAAGGAGGTCACTGGAAATTACTGGACTCGCTTAAGGAGGTCACTGGAAATTACTGGTCTCGCTTAAGGAGGTCACTGGAAATTACTGGTCTTTCTTAAGGAAGTCATTGGAAATTACTGGTCTTGCATAAGGAGGTCACTGGAAATGACTGGTCTCGCTTAAGGTACTGGTCTCGCTTAAGGAGGTCACTGGAAATTACTGGTCTTGCTTAAAGTACTGGTCTCGCTTAAGGAGGTCACTGGAAATTACCGGTTTCGCTTAAGGAGGTCCCTGGAAATTACTGGTCTCGCTTAAGGAGGTCACTGGAAATTACTGGCCTCGCTTAAGGAGGTCACTGAAAATCACTGGTCTCGCTTAAGAAGGTCACTGGAAATTACTGGTCTCGCTTAAGAAGGTCACTGGAAATGACTGGTCTTGCTTAAGGAGGTCACTGGAAATTACTGGTCTCGCTTAAGGAGGTCATTAGAAATTACTGGTCTCGCTTAAGGAGGTCACTGGAAATGACTGGTCTCTCTTAAGGTACTGGTCTTGCTTAAGGAGGTCACTGGAAATTACTGGTCTCGCTTAAGGAGGTCACTGGAAATTACTGGTCTCGCTTAAGGAGGTCACTGGAAATTACTGGTCCCGCTTAAGGAGGTCACTGGAAATTACTGGTCCCGCTTAAGGAGGTCACTGGAAATTACTGGTCTCGCTTAAGGTACAGGTCTCGCTTAAGGAGGTCACTGGAAATTACTGGTCTTGCTTAAGGAGGTCACTGGAAATTACTGGTCCCGCTGAAGGAGGTCACTGAAAATTACTGGTCTCGCTTAAGAAGGTCACTGGAAATTACTTGTCTCGCTTAAGGAGGTCACTGGAAATTACTGGTCTTGCTTAAGGAGGTCACTGGAAATTCCTGGTCTCGCTTAAGGTACTGGTCTCGCTTAAGGAGGTCACTGGAAATACTGGTCTTGCTTAAGGAGGTCACTGGAAATTACTGGTCCCGCATAAGGAGGTCACTGGAAATGGCTGGTCTCGCTTAAGGTACAGGGCTCGCTTAAGGAGGTCACTGGAAATGACTGGTCTCGCTTAAGGAGGTCACTGGAAATGACTGGTCTCGCTTAAGGAGGTCACTGGAAATGACTGGTCTCGCTTAAGGAGGTCACTGGAAATGACTGGTCTCGCTTAAGGAGGTCACTGGAAATTACTGGTCTCGCTTAAGGAGGTCACTGGAAATTACTGGTCTCGCTTAAGGAGGTCACTGGAAATGACTGGTCTCGCTTAAGGTACTGGTCTCGCTTAAGGAGGTCACTGGAAATTACCGGTTTCGCTTAAGGAGGTCCCTGGAAATTACTGGTCTCGCTTAAGGAGGTCACTGGAAATTACTGGCCTCGCTTAAGGAGGTCACTGAAAATTACTGGTCTCACTTAAGAAGGTCACTGGAAATTACTGGTCTCGCTTAAGGAGGTCACTGAAAATTACTGGTCTCGCTTAAGAAGGTCACTGGAAATGACTGGTTTTGCTTAAGGAGGTCACTGGAAATGACTGGTCTCGCTTAAGGAGGTCATTAGAAATTACTGGTCTCGCTTAAGGAGGTCACTGGAAATGACTGGTCTCTCTTAAGGTACTGGTCTTGCTTAAGGAGGTCACTGGAAATTACTGGTCCCGCTTAAGGAGGTCACTGGAAATTACTGGTCTCGCTTAAGGTACAGGTCTCGCTTAAGGAGGTCACTGGAAATTACTGGTCTCGCTTAAGGAGGTCACTGGAAATTACTGGTCTCGCTTAAGGAGGTCACTGGAAATTACTGGTCTCGCTTAAGGAGGTCACTGGAAATTACTGGTCTCGCTTAAGGAGGTCACTGGAAATTACTGGTCTCGCTTAAGGAGGTCACTGGAAATTACTGGTCCCGCTTAAGAAGGTCACTGGAAATTACTTGTCTCGCTTAAGGAGGTCACTGGAAATTACTTGTCTCGCTTAAGGAGGTCACTGGAAATTACTTGTCTCGCTTAAGGAGGTCACTGGAAATTACTGGTCTCGCTTAAGAAGGTCACTGGAAATTACTGGCCTCGCTTAAGGAGGTCATTGGAAATTGCTGGTCTCGCTTAAGGAGGTCACTGGAAATGACTGGTCTCGCATAAGGTACTGGTCTCGCTTAAGGAGGTCACTGGAAATTACTGGTCTCGCTTAAGGAGGTCACTGGAAATTACTGGTCTCGCTTAAGGAGGTCACTGGAAATTACTGGTCTCGCTTAAGGTACTGGTCTCGCTTAAGGAGGTCACTGGAAATGACTGGTCTCGCTTAAGGAGGTCACTGGAAATTACTGGTCTTGCTTAAGGAGGTCACAAAAATTACTGGTCTCGCTTAAGGAGGTCACTGGAAGTTACTGGTTTTGCTTAAGGAGGTCACTGGAAATTACTCGTCTCGCTTAAGGAGGTCACTGGAAATTACTGGTCTCGCTTAAGGAGGTCACTGGAATTTCTGGTTTCGCTTAAGGAGGTCACTGGAAATTACTGGTCTCGCTTAAGGAGGCCATTGGAAGTTCTTGGCCCCCATGAAGGTGTTTGCGAAGCGAGAGAGTTTGAGCTCCCCCTTAGGTTGGGGTAGGGTCTTTACTCTTGAAGCCGTAGTTTTGCTTTGAGGTGAGGGAAGTTTGAGTATCACAAGCAGCCGTGAGGGTGAGGAAAGCTCCCACAGGCATTAATAGTGGTATATAGACGTGGCGCCCAGGGTATCATTGTACAGAACCTATTGTTTACTGACCTGCTTGGAAAGGGCCCATCTCAGAATGTTCCAGAGGTTTAATCAGCAGAAAAATACCACCACAGGCCTCTTACGGAAACTTCTGCAACATTTCCCTTACACCAACCTCACGTGTTTCCTTTCTGTCCGTGCACGGCCTCCCTTCCTGTGAACATCCCCATGTGCCAAGAGCCCCCCCCCCCCCCTTACTTCCTGCGTCCCCAGAGCTCAGCTGTGTTTACCGAGGCTCTGCTCCCAGAGCCTGAACCCGGACCCCGCTGCCTGACAATCTGTACAGAAATTACATATCCCTGAACCCATGTGCGTCCGGATCCTTTCCCAGTACAGGAGACCAGCCCAGATCCCTGACCCGTGTGGGACCGGATCCTTTCCTAGTACAGGAGACCAGCCCAGATCCTTGGCCTGTGTGTCTAGAGCCTCTCCCAGTGCAGGAGACCAGCCCAGATCCCTGACCCGTGTGGGTCCGGATCCTTTCCCAGTATAGGAGAGCAGCCCAGATCCCTAACCCATGTGTGTGTGGATCCTTTCTCAGTACAGGAGACCAGCCCAGATCACTGACCCGTGTGGGTCCGGATCCTTTCCCAGTACAGGAGATCAGCCCAGATCCCTGACCCATGTGTGTGTGGATCCTTTCTCAGTACAGGAGACCAGCCCAGATCCATGTCCCGTATGTGTCTGGATCCTTTCCCAGTATAGGAGAGCAGCCCAGATCCCTAACCCATGTAGGTCCGGATCCTTTCCCAGTACAGGAGACCAGCCCAGATCCCTGACCCATGTGGGACCGGATCCTTTCTCAGTACAGAAGACCAGTCCAGATCCCTGACCCGTGTGTCTGGATCCTTTCCCAGTACAGGAGACCAGCCCAGATCCCTGACCCGTGTGGGTCCAGGTCCTTTCCCAGTACAGGAGACCAGCCCAGATCCCTGACCCGTGTGGGTCCGGATCCTTTCCCAGTACAGGAGACCAGCCCAGATCCATGTGTGTGTGGATCCTTTCTCAGTACAGGAGACCAGCCCAGATCCCTGACCCGTATGTGTCTGGATCCTTTCCCAGTATAGGAGAGCAGCCCAGATCCCTGACCCATGTGGGACCGGATCCTTTCCCAGTACAGG
The DNA here is from genome assembly GCA_963921515.1 of Calotriton arnoldi. NCBI lineage: Eukaryota > Metazoa > Chordata > Amphibia > Caudata > Salamandridae > Calotriton > Calotriton arnoldi. The sequence continues at coordinate 47,503 of CAWUFW010022284.1, read as the reverse complement.
AGACCAGCCCAGATCCCTGACCCGTGTGGGTCCAGATCCTTTCCCAGTACAGGAGACCAGCCCAGATCCCTGACCCGTGTGGGTCCGGATCCTTTTCCAGTACAGGGGACCAGCCCAGATCCCTGACCCGTGTGGGTCCGGATCCTTTCCCAGTATAGGAGAGCAGCCCAGATCCCTAACCCATGTGTGTGTGGATCCTTTCCCAGTACAGGAGACCAGCCCAGATCACTGACCCGTGTGGGTCCGGATCCTTTCCCAGTACAGGAGACCAGCCCAGATCCCTGACCCATGTGTGTGTGGATCCTTTCTCAGTACAGGAGACCAGCCCAGATCCCTAACCCATGTAGGTCCGGATCCTTTCCCAGTACAGGAGACCAGCCCAGATCCCTGACCCATGTGGGACCGGATCCTTTCCCAGTACAGGAGACCAGCCCAGATCCCTGACCCATGTGGGACCGGATCCTTTCTCAGTACAGAAGACCAGTCCAGATCCCTGACCCGTGTGTCTGGATCCTTTCCCAGTACAGGAGACCAGCCCAGATCCCTGACCCGTGTGGGTCCAGGTCCTTTCCCAGTACAGGAGACCAGCCCAGATCCCTGACCCGTGTGGGTCCGGATCCTTTCCCAGTACAGGAGACCAGCCCAGATCCCTGACCCGTGTGGGTCCAGGTCCTTTCCCAGTACAGGAGACCAGCCCAGATCCCTGACCCGTGTGGGTCCGGATCCTTTCCCAGTACAGGAGACCAGCCCAGATCCCGGAACCATGTGTGTCCGGAGATTTTCCCTAGATAGGAGACCAGCCAAGCTCCATGAACTGTGTGTGTCTGGATCCTTTAGCAGTGCAGGAGATCATCCTGGGGCTCCCTGATCCATTTGTGTCTAGATCCTCTCCCAGTAGAGGAGACCAGCCCAGATCCTGACCCGTATGGGTACGGGTCCTCTCCCAGTACAGGAGACCAGCCCAGATCCCTAACCCGTGTGGGTCCGGATCCTTTCCCAGTACAGGAGACCAGCCCAGATCCTTGACCCGTGTGTGTCTAGATCCTTTCCCAGTACAGGAGACCAGCCCAGATCCCTGGCTTGTGTGTCTAGATCATCTCCAGTACAAGAGACAAGCCCAGATCCCTGGCCTGTGTGTCTAGATCCTTTCCCAGTATGGGAGACCAGCCCAGATCCCTGGCCTGTGTGTGTCTAGATCCTTTCCCAATACAGGAGACTAGCCCAGATCCCTAGCCTGTGTGTGTCTAGATCCTCTCGCAGAACAAGAGACCAGCCCAGATCCCTGAACCATGTGTGTCTGGTTCCTTTCCCAGTACAGGAGACCAGACCAGATCCCTGACCCGTGTATGTCCGGATCCTTTCCCAGTGCAGGAGACCAGCCCAGATCCCTGACCCATGTGTGTGGATCCTTTCTCAGTACAGGAGACCAGCCCAGATCCCTGGCCTGTGTGTGTCTAGATCCTCTCCCAGTGCAGGGGGCCAGCCCAGATCCCAGACCCGTGTGTGTCCGGATCCTTTCCCAGTACATGGGACCCAGCCCAGGGCTCCTGAACCATGTGTGTCGGATCCTCTCCCAGTACAGGAGACCAGCCCAGATCCCTGACCCGTATGCGCCGGATCCTTTCCAGTACAGGGAGACCAGCCCAGCTACCTGAACCCTGTGTGCCCGGATCCTTTCCCAGAACAGGAGGCCAGCCCAGATCCTTGAACCATGGGTGTCCGGATTCTTTCCCAGTACCGGAGACCAGCCGCTGCTCCCTGAACCGTGTGTGCCGGATCATTTCCTAAAACAGGAGAGCAGCCCAGCTCCCTGAACAATGTGTGTCTGGATACTATCCTAGTACAGGAGACCAGCCCAGATCCCTGACCCGTGTGTGTCTGGATCCTTTCCCAGTACAGGAGACCAGCCCAGATCCCTGACCCGTGTGTGTCTGGATCCTTTCCCAGTACAGGAGACCAGCCCAGATCCCTGACCCGTGTGGGTCCAGATCCTTTCCCAGTACAGGAGACCAGGCCAGATCCCTGACCCGTGTGGGACCAGATCCTTTCCCAGTGCAGGAGACCAGCCCAGATCCCTGACCCATGTGTCTAGATCCTTTCCCAGTACAGACCAGCCCCAGCTACCTGTAACCAGGTGTGTCCAGATCCTTTCCCAGTACAGGAGACCAGCCCAGATCCCTGACCCGTGTGGGTCCAGATCCTTTCCCAGTACAGGAGACCAGCCCAGATCCCTGACCCGTGTGGGACCAGATCCTTTCCCAGTGCAGGAGACCAGCCCAGATCCCTAACCCCTGTTGTCCGGATCCTTTTCCAGTACAAGAGACCAGCCCTGGGCTCCCTGAATCAGGTGTGTCTGGCTCCCCTCCCAGTACAGAAGACCAGCCCAGCTCTGTGAACCATGTGTGTCCCTATCCTTTCCTAGTACAGGAGACTAGCCTGTGACTCCATGAACCGTGTGTGTGCAGATCCTTTCCTAGTACAGGTGACCAGCCCAACTCCCTGAAGCGTGTGGGTTTGGATCCCCTCCCAGTACAAGAGACCAGCCCAGCTCCATGAACCATGTGTGTGGATCATTTCCCAGTACAGGAGACTAGTCCCAGATCCCTGACCCGTGTGTGTCCGGATCCTTTCCCAGTCCAGAAGGCCAGCCCAGATCCTTGACCCGTGTGTGTCTAGATCCTTTCCCAGTACAGGAGACCAGCCCAGATCCCTGGCTTGTGTGTCTAGATCATCTCCCAGTACAAGAGACCAGCCCAGATCCCTGGCCTGTGTGTCTAGATCCTTTCCCAGTATGGGAGACCAGCCCAGATCCCTGGCCTGTGTGTGTCTAGATCCTTTCCCAATACAGGAGACCAGCCCAGATCCCTAGCCTGTGTGTGTCTAGATCCTCTCGCAGAACAAGAGACCAGCCCAGATCCCTGAACCATGTGTGTCTGGTTCCTTTCCCAGTACAGGAGACCAGACCAGATCCCTGACCCGTGTATGTCCGGATCCTTTCTCAGTACAGGAGACCAGCCCAGATCCCTGGCCTGTGTGTGTCTAGATCCTCTCCCAGTGCAGGGGGCCAGCCCAGATCCCAGACCCGTGTGTGTCCGGATCCTTTCCCAGTACATGAGACCAGCCCAGGGCTCCCTGAACCATGTGTGTCCGGATCCTCTCCCAGTACAGGAGACCAGCCCAGATCCCTGACCCGTATGCGCCGGATCCTTTCCAGTACAGGAGACCAGCCCAGCTACCTGAACCCTGTGTGCCCGGATCCTTTCCCAGAACAGGAGGCCAGCCCAGATCCTTGAACCATGGGTGTCCGGATTCTTTCCCAGTACCGGAGACCAGCCGCTGCTCCCTGAACCGTGTGTGCCGGATCATTTCCTAAAACAGGAGAGCAGCCCAGCTCCCTGAACAATGTGTGTCTGGATACTGTCCTAGTACAGGAGACCAGCCCAGATCCCTGAACTGTGTGTGCCGGATCCTTTCCCAGTACAGACCAGCCCTAGCTACCTGTAATCAGGTGTGTCTGGATCCTTTCCCAGTACAGGAGACCAGCCCAGATCCCTGACCCGTGTGTGTCTGGATCCTTTCCCAGTACAGGAGACCAGCCCAGATCCCTGACCCGTGTGGGTCCAGATCCTTTCCCAGTACAGGGGACCAGCCCAGATCCCTGACCCGTGTGGGACCAGATCCTTTCCCAGTGCAGGAGACCAGCCCAGATCCCTGACCCGTGTGTCTAGATCCTTTCCCAGTACAGACCAGCCCCAGCTACCTGTAACCAGGTGTGTCCAGATCCTTTCCCAGTACAGGAGACCAGCCCAGATCCCTGACCCGTGTGGGTCCAGATCCTTTCCCAGTACAGGAGACCAGCCCAGATCCCTGACCCGTGTGGGACCAGATCCTTTCCCAGTGCAGGAGACCAGCCCAGATCCCTAATCCCTGTTGTCCGGATCCTTTTCCAGTACAAGAGACCAGCCCTGGGCTCCCTGAATCAGGTGTGTCTGGCTCCCCTCCCAGTACAGAAGACCAGCCCAGCTCTGTGAACCATGTGTGTCCCTATCCTTTCCTAGTACAGGAGACTAGCCTGTGACTCCATGAACCGTGTGTGTGCAGATCCTTTCCTAGTACAGGTGACCAGCCCAACTCCCTGAAGCGTGTGGGTTTGGATCCCCTCCCAGTACAGGAGACCAGCCCAGCTCCATGAACCATGTGTGTGGATCATTTCCCAGTACAGGAGACTAGTCCCAGATCCCTGACCCGTGTGTGTCCGGATCCTTTCCCAGTCCAGAAGGCCAGCCCCAGCTTCTTGAAGCCTGTGCGTCCAGATCGTTCCCCAGTACAGGAGGCCATCCCAGCTCCCTGAACCATGGGTGTCCGGATCCTTTCCCAGTACAGGAGACCAGCACAGATCCCTTGCCTGGGTGTGTCTAGATCCTTTCCCAGTGCAGGAGACCAGCCCAGATCTCTGGCTTGTGTGTCTAGATCCTTTCCCAGTACAAGAGACCAGCCCACATCCCTGAACCATGTGTGTCCGGATCCTTTCCCAGTACAGACCAGCCCCAGCTACCTGTAACCAGGTGTGTCCGGATCCTTTCCCAGTACAGGAGACCAGCCCTGATCCCTGACCCATGTGGGACCGGATCCTTTCCCATTACAGGAGACCAGCCCAGATCCCTGACCCGTGTGAGCCCGGATCCTTTCCCAGTACAGGTGACCAGCCCAGATCCCTGACCCGTGTGGGACCGGATCCTTTCCCAGTACAGGAGACCAGCCCAGATCCCTGACCCGTGTGGGACCGGATCCCTTTCCTAGTACAGGAGACCAGCCCTGATCCCTGAACCGTGTGTGTCCGGATACTTTCCCAGTCCAGAAGGCCAGCCCCAGCTCCTTGAAGCCTGTGCGTCCAGATCCTTCCCCAGTACAGGAGACCAGCACAGATCCCTTGCCTGTGTGTGTCTAGATCCTTTCAGAGTACAGGAGACCAGCCCAGAACCCTTGCCTGGGTGTGTAAATCCTTTCCCAGTGCAGGAGACCAGCCCACATCCCTGAACCATGTGTGTTCGGATCCTTTCCCAGTACAGACCAGCCCCAGCTACCTGTAACCAGGTGTGTCCGGATCCATTCCCAGTACAGGAGACCAGCCCTGATCCCTGACCCGTGTGTGTCCGAATACTTTCCCAGTGCAGGAGACCAGCCCAGATCCTGACCCGTGAGAGCGGATCCTTTCCCAGTACAGGAGACCAGCCCAGATCCCTGACCCAAATGGGTCCGGATCCTTTCCTAGTAGAGGACACCAGCCCAGATCCCTGACCCGTGTGGGACCAGATCCTCTCCCAGTACAGGAGACCAGCCCAGATCCCTGACCCGTGTTGGTCTGGATACTTTCCCAGGGCAGGAGACCAGCCCAGATCCCTGGCCTGTGTGTGTCTAGATCCTCTCCCAGTACAGGAGACCAGCCCAGATCCCTGACCCATGTGTATCCATTTCCTTTCCCAGTACAGAATTCCAGCCCCAGCTCCCGGAACCATGTGTATCCAGAGCTTTTCCCTAGATAGGAGACCAGCCAAGTTCCCTGAACCGTGTGTGTCCGGATCCTTTACCAGTACAGACCAGCCCCAGCTACCTGTAACCAGGTGTGTCCGGATCCATTCCCAGTACAGGAGACCAGCCCTGATCCCTGACCCGTGTGTGTCCGAATACTTTCCCAGTACAGGAGACCAGCCCAGATCCCTGACCCAAGAGGGTCCGGATCCTTTCCTAGTACAGGACACCAGCCCAGATCCCTGACCCGTGTGGGACCAGATCCTCTCCCAGTACAGGAGGCCAGCCCAGATCCCTGACCCGTGTGGGTCTGGATCCTTTCCCAGTGCAGGAGACCAGCCCAGATCCCTGGCCTGTGTGTGTCTAGATCCTCTCCCAGTACAGGAGACCAGCCCAAATCCCTGACCCATGTGTATCCATTTCCTTTCCCAGTACAGAATTCCAGCCCCAGCTCCCGGAACCATGTGTGTCCAGAGCTTTTCCCTAGATAGGAGACCAGCCAAGCTCCCTGAACCGTGTGTGTCCGGATCCTTTACCAGTACAGGAGATCAGCCTGGGGCTCCCTGATCCATGTGTTTCTGGATCCTTTCCCAGTACAGTAGACCAGTTCCCTGAACCCTGTGTGTCAAGATCTTTTCCCTAGACAGGAGACACGTGCAGCTCCTTGAACCCAGACACTGCCCAGGTAGCTTTAGAGGCAGTGAGACAGGAGAGCGAGGCTTCATTCTCTCATCATCAATACTCTAGGACTGGAAAGGGCAGATAGGGGCTCCCATAATTCGGGAGAGGTTGTGGGCAGGACATGGATGAAGCAGGCTCACCACAATTGCAGGCCTAGAAAGACTGCTCTCCACAGTCTTTGGACTGCTGGATGGTAAAGATGCCCTTTGGTCGGTTCTAGCCATCTGGTTGCTAAGTTCACTTAGAGCGAGAAAGGCTCATTCCTCCAAGGATCTCCAGGCAGGCTCTCTCAGCTGGGCCTGGCTTCTGGGTGCTTCAGTTCAGAGAGCCTGTGGCAGTCTCACTTCCTCCATCACCCATGGCACACAGTCCTAGCCCTGACTTTGTCCTGGCTTTGTCCTGGCCTTGTACCGGCCTTGTCCTGACCTTGTCCGGGCCTTGTCCCTGCCTTATCCTGGCCATGTCCCGGCCATGTCCTGGCCACGTCCTTGCTTTGTCCTAGCTTTGTCCTGGCCTAGCGCAGGCCATGTCCTGGGTTTGTTCTATCCTGGTTCTGGCCCTGACCTGGTTTTGTCCTGGCCTGGCTCTAGCCTTGGCTCTGGCCTTGAGCAGTAACAACAGCACACAGTGCTCCTCAGTGTAGGTTCAAACACATTAGTCCTACTGTAAGGGCAGAGATGGGGAGCCAGGGCCACCCAAGGTCCAGGCTGCCGTTGAATCCTGGATGAGGATGTCTTCGGTGACGTGTCTCTGTTTCCCAGGGTATCACAGTCCCTGCGCAAACGACCAGCACCGAAAGGGATAAAGACCCCCCCCCACCCACCTCCCGTCAGGGTCTCAGAGGCACAGGACAAGGCTCAGCGCTCCACGAAGGGATGGGAGCCCTGGGGTCTGTTAATGGGCAGACTTCAAAGAACGAAGAGGATTTGCCCAAAATCCATGACCAGAATCTTGTGTCCCTGCAGCCATATGTGTGCCTGGAGCACCTGCCTATGTTTGTCTGAGTTACCTGTCAGGAGAGAAGACAGTCGCAGATGCTGTCCAACACGATGAAGCACGAAGCAGCAGACGTGCCCTGGACACCCCCCCCCCATGTCCCTCTGTGAGAGAACCCATCATACCTGCTGCGACCCAAGACCATTCATGCTGAGGTCTCCACGTGGGTGATGCCTCCAGGGACTCTTGACACCCTGAGAAGCCCATCTATAAAGACTGTGTCACTCTTGTTGACTCCAGCAGACTGGGGCTGCTCGTCAGTGCACCCCAAAAAGGATTGTGCCAAGGGCCAGTCACCTCAAGAAGTAAGATCACAGGTTCTCAGGGACCGGGATTCACCAGAGAACACAAACCAGGGTGCATGATAATGTGCGCCGTGATTGGCTGTGTGAAGGTGCAGTGTGCACCAACACAAACGCATCAGAGTGATCAGAAGAGTGATCAAGCAGTTGGATCCGTTGAGAGTGATTATTAAAGGGAATATGAGGTGAAAGCAGTTGGATCCATTTGAGAGTATCCAGAAAAGGGAATCTAAGATTAAAACAGTTGGATCCGTTGAGAGTGATCATAAAAGGGAATATGAGGTGAAAGCAGTTGGATCCGTTGAGAGTGATCATTAAAGGGAATATGAGGTGAAAGCAGTTGGATCCATTTGAGAGTGATTATTAAAGGGAATATGAGGTGAAAGCAGTTGGATCCGTTGAGAGTGATCATTAAAGGGAATATGAGGTGAAAGCAGTTGGATCCGTTGAGAGTGATCATTAAAGGGAATATGAGGTGAAAGCAGTTGGATCCGTTGAGAGATCATTAAAGGGAATATGAGGTGAAAGCAGTTGGAACCATTTGAGAGTGATTATTAAAGGGAATATGAGGTGAAAGCAGTTGGATCCGTTGAGAGTGATTATTAAAGGGAATATGAGGTGAAAGCAGTTGGAACCATTTGAGAGTGATTATTAAAGGGAATATGAGGTGAAAGCAGTTGGATCCGTTGAGAGTGATCATAAAAGGGAATATGAGGTGAAAGCAGTTGGATCCGTTGAGAGTGATCATAAAAGGGAATATGAGGTGAAAGCAGTTGGATCCGTTGAGAGTGATCATAAAAGTGAATATGAGGTGAAAGCAGTTGGATCCGTTGAGAGTGATCATAAAAGGGAATATGAGGTGAAAGCAGTTGGATCCGTTGAGAGTGATCATAAAAGGGAATATGAGGTGAAAGCAGTTGGATCCGTTGAGTGATCATAAAAGGGAATATGAGGTGAAAGCAGTTGGATCTGTTGAGAGTGATCATAAAAGGGAATATGAGGTGAAAGCAGTTGGATCCGTTGAGAGTGATCATAAAAGGGAATATGAGGTGAAAGCAGTTGGATCCATTGAGAGTGATCATAAAAGGGAATATGAGGTGAAAGCAGTTGGATCCGTTGAGAGTGATCATAAAAGGGAATATGAGGTGAAAGCAGTTGGATCCATTTGAGAGTGATCATTAAAGGGAATATGAGGTGAAAGCAGTTGGATCCATTGAGAGTGATCATAAAAGGGAATATGAGGTGAAAGCAGTTGGATCCGTTGAGAGTGATCATTAAAGGGAATATGAGGTGAAAGCAGTTGGATCCGTTGAGAGTGATAAAAGGGAATCTAAGATTAAAACAGTTGGATCCGTTGAGAGTGATCATAAAAGGGAATATGAGATCAAAGTGGTTGGATCCTGGGAAAAAGAAAACCGCTGCATAGGCACCAGAATTTTGGGGGCTCAATTTATTTCTGGTATTTGTGTAAGAAAACAGTTGCCATAATGCAGTCTTGAAATGCCAGAAATTTGACCACAAATCTGTGGCCCTCTTTTAGGAAACTTGATTTGACCTTTGTTGATTTTGAGCTTTGTTTGGCAAACATTTTGTATTGTAACGGAAAATGAATGTCCTTATCCAAATGAAGCCCAGAGATTTAGTTTACTCGGTGATCTCAGGTTTACAGTCAGGGAGGTTAAAGGAGACCAGCCAGGACTAATGAGGCTGACAACATGTTGGGGGAAGAGAAGAGTAGGACACAGTTTGGGGTGGGCTTACAAGGAGCAGATAGCAAGTCAGTGAAGTCTTTAGCCCTCCGCAGTTTCAGCTCCGTGCAGGAGATCTTCCCAGAATGTGATGTTATGTTATGTTATGTTACCCAGCATTTATAAAGCGCACGTACACCAAGAAGGTTTCATGACACTAAGTAAGTAGAGGGAACACAAGGTCAATACTTAGTCATAAGCTTGAATGAATTAATTATTGAATGAATTAATTATTAAGGTAAATCTGGGTGTCACTGTGCATTGGTGATTTGCAAAGTTCTGTCTTGGATTCGAATACCCTTCGAATCGATTGTATTCTTATTTTGCTCTGTGACTGATAGTGTCAATGTGTCTTACTGTTACATCTTCAAATGTTAAAGACACAAAAGGTGATGGGCCAAACTCTGGCAAGCAGTTTAAGCACTGATAATCCCTCTGGCGAGCACTCCATCCACTGCACCACACTAAATAGAGGCCCACCTTACGAGACCAGTCCTGGTCCATCCCCCCCTTAGAAGTCTTCATCCAGAACAGACAGGTGAGGCCCCTACAAAAGGGACCACAGGCAACTCCAGGCTGGCTTCAGCCATATTAGGCCTTGTCACTCAGGTATGTCTAGGATCCTGGGGCACAGCGAGCAAGGCTGCCTCATCTGGGCGCACCCTTGGCCACGTAGGGCGTTCATCAAACACACAGAAGGTGATGGAAAAAATGCCAGCAAACATTCTAACCACTGGCAATTGCTCCGAGTAGCATTCCAACCCATTGGTTTTCACCCACCATGCCACTCTAGACAGAGGTCTGCCTTATGCAGATCAGTAACAGCCCTTCTTCTCATGGGAAAAGCCCATCCCAAACTGGGAGGTGAGGAGGACCCCTACAGAAGGAACGCAAGCAACCCTAGACCCATGTCCATCTACCTATGTCTTGTCAGGGAGGGATGATTGAATCCTGAGGCACAATGAGGAAGGGACCCATGTCTGCGCATGCCCTTGGACACCTAGGACATTACATCAAGGTCACAATAGGTGACGGGAGAAATGCGCGCACTTGTCTAAGCTACTGGCTATCGCTCCGGGTAGAGTTCCATAAACCTGTGAGCACCGGTGCATCTTTCCATGACACAGTAGGAGAGGATTGCATATATATCTATCTATAGATCTAGAGATATATATCTTTATGAATAGGCAGACAGATAGATGGAATGTTAGACAGACAGACAGACAGATAGATAGATAGATAGATAGATAGATAGATAGATAGTCTCGGCAATGACGCTTAACATCCTGTGATTCTGGGCAAATCACTTTATCTCCCCGCGCCTAACAAAAATGAATGTGTCCTCATGTAATGCAACTGGTGCTATGTAAAGCGCTCTGATACCCAATACCTTCGGGTCAAGTTCGCGCTATATAAAACTCCGTAAAAATAAAAAAATAGATAGATATCCCTATGTACACAGTGCCCACTGACATATTTCCTAACCCTGGCAGGTGAAGGAGGTAGTTTTACTCTCTAGAGTAGATAGAGTGCTCACCCCCCTAGTAGATGGCACAGCCAGACACTCTGACACAATATGGTGTGTGCAAGGCTCCCCTGTGTACCCAGTGCCCAATGACAGATTTCCTAATCCTGGCGTCCTGGTTGGGGGAGATGGTCATTTCAGCCCAGGGAGCTGACATCACACTCCAGCTCCTGCCAGTGCAGACATCTCACACATGAGGGGAGTGGATCTGACCCAGTGCAGACATCTCACACATGAGGAGTGTGGGTCTGACCCAGTGCAGACGTCCCACACATGAGGGGTGTGGGTCTGACCCAGTGCAGACGTCTCACACATGAGGGGTGTGGGTCTGACCCAGTGCAAACGTCTCACACATGAGGGGTGTGGGTCTGACCCAGTGCAGGCGTCTCACACATGAGGGTGTGGGTCTGACCCAGTGCAGACGCTCTCACACATGAGGGTGTGGGTCTGACCCAGTGCAGAAGTCTCACACATGAGGGGTGTGGGCCTGACCCAGTGCAGACATCTCACACATGAGGAGTGTGGGTCTGACCCAGTGCAAACGTCTCACACATGAGGGGTGTGGGTCTGACCCAGTGCAGTCTTCTCACACATGAGGGGTGTGGGTCTGACCCAGTGCAGAAGTCTCACACATGAGGGGTGTGGTTCTGACCCAGTGCAAACGTCTCACACATGAGGGGTGTGGGTCTGACCCAGTGCAAACGTCTCACACATGAGGGGTGTGGGCCTGACCCAGTGCAGACGTCTCACACATGAGGGGTGTGGGTCTGACCCAGTGCAGTCTTCTCACACATGAGGGGTGTGGGTCTGACCCAGTGCAGACTTCTCACACATGAGGGGTGTGGGTCTGACCCAGTGCAGACGTCTCACACATGAGGGGTGTGGGTCTGACCCAGTGCAGATGTCTCACACATGAGGGGTGTGGGTCTGACCCAGTGCAGTCTTCTCACACATGAGGGGTGTGGGTCTGACCCAGTGCAGAAGTCTCACACATGAGGGGTGTGGGTCTGACCCAGTGCAGACGTCTCACACATGAGGGGTGTGGGTCTGACCCAGTGCAGAAGTCTCACACATGAGGGGTGTGGGCCTGACCCAGTGCAGTCTTCTCACACATGAGGAGTGTGGGTCTGACCCAGTGCAGAAGTCTCACACATGAGGGGTGTGGGTCTGACCCAGTGCAAACGTCTCACACATGAGGGGTGTGGGTCTGACCCTGTGCAAACGTCTCACCCATGAGGGGTGTGGGTCTGACCCAGTGCAGACGTCTCACACATGAGGAGTGTGGGTCTGACCCAGTGCAGATGTCTCACACATGAGGGGTGTGGGTCTGACCCAGTGCAGACGTCTCACACATGAGGGTGTGGGTCTGACCCAGTGCAGTCTTCTCACACATGAGGGGTGTGGGTCTGACCCAGTGCAGAAGTCTCACACATGAGGGGTGTGGGTCTGACCCAGTGCAGACGTCTCACACATGAGGGGTGTGGGTCTGACCCAGTGCAGTCTTCTCACACATGAGGGGTGTGGGTCTGACCCAGTGCAGAAGTCTCACACATGAGGGGTTGTGGGCCTGACCCAGTGCAGACATCTCACACATGAGGAGTGTGGGTCTGACCCAGTGCAAACGTCTCACACATGAGGGGTGTGGGTCTGACCCAGTGCAGTCTTCTCACACATGAGGAGTGTGGGTCTGACCCAGTGCAGAAGTCTCACACATGAGGGGTGTGGGTCTGACCCAGTGCAAACGTCTCACACATGAGGGGTGTGGGTCTGACCCAGTGCAAACGTCTCACACATGAGGGGTGTGGGTCTGACCCAGTGCAGACGTCTCACACATGAGGGGTGTGGGTCTGACCCAGTGCAGACGTCTCACACATGAGGGGTGTGGGTCTGACCCAGTGCAGAAGTCTCACACATGAGGGGTGTGGGTCTGACCCAGTGCAGACGTCTCACACATGAGGGGTGTGGGTCTGACCCAGTGCAGAAGTCTCACACATGAGGGGTGTGGGTCTGACCCAGTGCAGAAGTCTCACACGAGGGGTGTGGGTCTGACCCAGTGCAGTCTTCTCACACATGAGGGGTGTGGGTCTGACCCAGTGCAGAAGTCTCACACATGAGGGGTGTGGGCCTGACCCAGTGCAGACATCTCACACATGAGGGACATCTTGGAGCCCCCTCCTGCTGCCCCCTGCAGGGCCTGAAAATCTGCCCAGAGACTGCTGGTGAGTGACTGCTCACACACGCGGCTGGGGCCCGCTGACTGGGACTGCCACCAGTGACTGCTCTGCCATCAGCCCTCTGTCTCTCTGCTTTCTGCCTTTTCTCCTGATCTCTTTTTTACTCCTTTAATAATTTCTGCTTTTCTGTCACTTTCTTTCACTTTCTACATTGTTCTGCTTTTCTGTCACTTTCTTTCACTTTCTACATTGTTCTGCTTTTCTGTCACTTTCTTTCGCTTTCTGCATTTTTCCTCTTGTCAATTTTGCGCCTTTTCCTCGCCGTGTCCCGGCTGCTGCTTGTGCTCCACGGCCCACCCCCCCTCCAGTGCCGCTTTCCCCGTTCCCAGTTCTCCTGCCTCCCAGCTGTCCAGCCTACCCCCTCAAGCTACTTAATGGCAGCCACAGTGCAGCAGCGCATCGGGCGTGCCTTTGGAGCTCCGAAGGCGCCTGGACCACGCCCAGTGCCACGGACCCTGGTCCTCGGACCATCCACCACTACAACGCCAGCACCCTCCACGCCCTCAACACCGGACCCCACACCGCCTGCTGCGAGGCATCGCCGAATGACCTTTTTCCTGCCAAAACCACAGTTGCACCTTTGCCAGCCATCGCACACTAGCCCCACCCACCGCACAACCAACAGATACCAGACCCGACCACTTTAGCTGTATCCTGCTCAACACACGCTCCCTCCACAAACACTCTGTGGAGATCTGGGACCTACTCGACTCCGTCGACCCCGACATCACCTTCCTCATGGAAACCTTGGCCACTTAGGGCGAACATAGCAAACACAATAAGATTATGAACGGAGTGCTGAAACTTTTCAACCACTCACCCCCAGTCACAGATCTGGGTTTAAATAATCGTTCTTTTGCTCACCATGTCACCCAAGTTTGGACCCAGCCATATGCAAATCAGTCTTTACCCTGCTCCTCATGGGAACAGTCCAGCCCGAACTGCCAGGCCAGGTCCTCCCTAGACTGGTAACAAGCATCCTAGGACCGGTTTCGGGGTATTACCCCCTCATCAGCTAGACTAGCTTGAATCCAGTGGCACTTCGAGCAAGGGACCCACGTCTGGGCATACCCTTGGCCACTTAGGGCGAACATAACAAACACAACAAGATGATGGACGGAGCGCTGAAAATTTTCAACCACTCACCCCCAGTCACAGATCTGGGTTTAATAATCATTCTTTAGCTCACTTCGCCACCCCAGTTTGGACCCAGCCATATGCAAATCAGTCTTGACCCTGTTCCTCATGGGAGCAGTCCAGCCAGTTCGGGCACGGTAACAGAGGTTCTTTGTACTGTTTATCCTACCCATGCCCTCTATGTAGCCTCTGCCCCACGGCCTACATATTGCTTCCCCCCATGTTGCCTCTCCCCTGGATTGCTTCTTTCTCCACCCTCCATGTTGCTTCCCCCACCCAAGCCTCTAAAGACGCAAAAATCAATTTTGCACTGTTTTTTTATGTTTTATATACACATCCAAACCAAATGTTACGTGTATTTGTATGGCACTCATGTCACCCAGGAGGATATCCTGGCACCTGAAGAACGATGCTGTGGTCCTGGCTGGGGCCTATTGGAGGAGCCAGATTTTCAGGTTTGTGCCGAAATCAAGGGCTGAACTGGTGGCTCTGATGTGCAGGGGGGATTTGTTCTGGGCTGTGGGGGTCAGGTACGAGAAGGCATGCCGGTCGGCTCTATCTCTTTGGATGAGGGAGACGTGTGTGAGCAGGAGGCTGGCCGAGCGGAGGTTTCTGTTAGGGGTGTAGAAGCTGACGCGACTATTCAAGTATGCAGCCCTTAATTGTGCAGGGCTTTGTATGTGTGTGTGAGGAGCTTGAAGGGTGCACAGTTGTGGACTGGGAGCCAGTGGAGGTCTTTGAGATGTGTGGAGGAGTTTGAGCACGAGCCTGGCTGCTGTGCTTTGGATAACCTGAAGTCTCTTAGTGTAATGTGCCGAGATGCGGATGTAGAGCCTTCCCGCAGTCCAGCCTGCTGGTGATCATGGCCTCTGTGACAGTTCTACATGTGTTGAGCAGGAGCCGTTCAAGGTTTTTCTGAGGGGCTTAAGGTTGCAGAAACAGGAGGTGGCAACTGAGTTTATCTGTCTGGTCTTCGAGAGTTCATAGTCCAGCACTATCCCTCCGTTCCTGCCTTGGTTAGACGGGTTGGACGTCAGTCCTAGTTCAGTTGCCACCAGGCTGCGATTCACAGCAAGGTGTCTTTTTTGGAGAGAACCATCTTTTCTTAGCGTTGAGCTTCAGGAAGATGGTCTTCATCCAGCTGGCAACTTTGGACATGCAGGTGGCGAACTTCATTGGGGTGTTGATGTTGTCGTCCGAGAGGGAGCGGATGGGCTGGGTGTCATCGGCACCCGAGATGATGCTGATCCCATGGGCTCGGATGTAGACATTGAACAGAGTGGGTCTCAGCGAGGGTCCTTGGGGACCACCACAGATCATGATGGCAGAGGTGGAGGTGTATGGCATCAAACTGACCAATTAGGTGAGCGCTGTGAGGAAGGCACTGATCCATCGGAGGGCGGACCCATGTATCCCAGTTTTTGGGAGGCATTGGAGGACGATGGGTGGGAGACGGTGTTGATCGTGGTTGAGAAGTCAAGCAGGATGAGTGTCGCTGTGCTTCCTCTGTCTATGATCATACGGATGTCGTTGGTGTTGGTGATAGGGGCAGTCGGGCAGTTGATATGTAAATGAAAAGGAGAAAAAACACACCTGCATCATTTTGTAGTCACGCACATGCTTGATGGGTACGCCTAAAAAATTATGCCGTCAAAGGCTTAATTGTGCCTTTTTTTGTTTACTCTTTAGCCAAGCTGTACAGCGTCACGCAATTCATTGGCAAAGCTAATAGGTTCCAGAAGTGAGACCTATTGACTTTGCCAGTGCTTGTTTTAGTAGCTAGTGGTTCTTTCTTTCCAGTAAATTACACCTGGGAGGACACTACACAGCAGGCTGTAATCATCACAAAATGATGATTTGTGGAAATTCGAAACTGTCTGCTTCCTGGTTGGCTGACTGTCCCACTCCCACACATACAGCTAATAAAGTCAGATAAGTGTGGCACCCAGAAGAGCCTTTCTGCAGCAGTGCACACTTGGCACATAGATGTGCACACTTGGCACATAGATGTGCACACTTGGCACATAGATGTGCACACTTGGCACATAGATGTGCACACTTGGCACATAGATGTGCACACTTGGGAAATAGATGTGCACATTTGGGAAATAAATGTGCACACTTAGGACATAGATGTGCACACTTGGCACATAGATGTGCACACTTGGGAAATAGATGTGCACATTTGGGAAATAAATGTGCACATTTGGGAAATAAATGTGCACACTTAGGACATAAATGTGCACACTTGGCACACAGATGTGCACACTTGGCACACAGATGTGCACACTTGGCACACAGATGTGCACACTTGGCACACAGATGTGCACACTTGGGACATTGATGTGCACACTTAAGATGTAATTGAGCACACGTGGGACATAGATGTGCACACTTGGACATAGACGTGCACACAGCTAATAAAGTGAGATGTGAGGCACTCAGAAGAGCCTTTCTACAGCAGTGCACACTTGGCACATAGATGTGCACACTTAGGACATAGACGTGCACACTGTGGACATAGATGTACACACTTGGGAAATTGATGTGCACACTTGGCACATAGACGTGTACACTTGACACATAGATGCATACACTCAGCACATAGATGTGCACACTTGGGACATAGATGTGCACACTTGGGACATAGATGTGCACACTTGGGACATAGACGTGCACACTTGGGACATAGACGTGCACACTGGGCACACAGATGTGCACACTTGATGCACAGATGAGCACACTTGCAACATAGACATTCACACTTGGGACATAGACGTGCACACTTGGGACATAGACGTGCACACTTGGGACATAGACGTGCACACTTGGGACATAGACGTGCACACTTGGGACATAGACGTGCACAGATGGGACATAGACGTGCACAGATGGGACATAGACGTGCGCACATGGGACATAGACGTGCGCACATGGGACATAGACGTGCGCACATGGGACATAGATGTGCGCACATGGGACATAGATGTGCGCACATGGGACATAGATGTGCGCACATGGGACATAGATGTGCGCACATGGCACATAGATGTGTGCAAATGGTACATAGATGTGCGCACTTGGGACATAGACGTGCACACATGGGACATAGACGTGCACACATGGGACATAGACGTGCACACATGGGACATAGACGTGCACACATGGGACATAGATGTGCTCACATGAGACATAGACGTGCGCACTTGGGACATAGATGTGCACACATGGGACATAGATGTGCACACATGGGACATAGACGTGCACACATGGGACATAGATGTGCGCACATGGGACATAGATGTGCGCACATGGGACATAGACGTGCGCACATGGGACATAGACGTGCGCACATGGGACATAGACGTGCGCACATGGGACATAGACGTGCGCACATGGGACATAGACGTGCGCACATGGGACATAGATGTGCGCACATGGGACATAGATGTGCGCACATGGGACATAGATGTGCGCACTTGGGACATAGATGTGCGCACTTGGGACATAGATGTGCACACTTGGGACATAGATGTGCACACTTGGGACATAGACGTGCACACTTGGGACATAGACGTGCACACATGGGACATAGACGTGCACACATGGGACATAGATGTGCACCCTTGGGACATAGACGTGCGCACTTGGGACATAGACGTGCACACTTGGGACATAGACGTGCACACTTGGGACATAGACCTGCACACATGGGACATAGACGTGCACACATGGGACATAGACGTGCACACATGGGACATAGACGTGCACACATGGGACATAGACGTGCACCCTTGGGACATAGACGTGCGCACTTGGGACATAGACATGCACACATGGGACATAGACGTGCACACATGGGACATAGACGTGCACACATGGGACATAGACGTGCGCACTTGGGACATAGACATGCACACTTGGGACATAGACGTGCACACTTGGGACATAGACGTGCACACTTGGGACATAGACGTGCACACTTTGGACATAAACGTGTACACTTGGGATATGTCAAATCTGTTGTTGTTGTTGCTAAGGCACCCACAGTGATGCTTTGAGAAATATGGGGTAAACCAATCAGGAGGAAGTCGCATTAGAAACAGTGCCTCACTTGTGGTGATCTTATAAATGGAAGAAAGCCCTGTATGCAGCAGAAAGGCAGGCGTGCAGCTGTAACACCACTAATACCAACAGGAAGCCAGTTAGAAGTAGCCAGTGCTTGTTTTGGAACCGGAGGAGCCGTCATGGTTCTCAAGTGTTTCTCATGTTGAGGGTCGCACTCGTCATTTGTAAAACAAATGACCGACATCTCTCTGTACCCCTGCACAGTAGCAAACCGGCCAACATTTTAGGAGAGAAAAGTGGGAGATTTAAAAAAAAGAATTTGGAGAATGTAATTCCACCATTGACTTCTATTGAAGCAAAGGCAATTTCAGATGGGGACAGTCCCAATAAAGCCATTTTTGGCTTAAAAATCAGGAGCCTCCCGCCTGAATCGGGTCCATTGGCATGTTTTCGAGAACTCCTCTCATTTGAAAGTTCGAAATAGTTTGGATTTTCAGCGTCTAACAATTCTGTGAGGAAGGACCACTGAACAACTTGCATTCCACCGAGTCATAAACTTCTGAAAATGGGTTTTGTATTTATTGTTAAAAGAAACAATAAATAGAAAACTCATTTTCAGAATGTTATTATTAAATACACACTGTTCTACAAATAAACAATTAATACAAAAACCATAAATAATTAACATAACAATTGAACAATTAAATAGTTGACTACATTAATTAGCTTAAAAGTTCATTATACTTAAAAACAATAGTTTATATTTTCAATAACTTCCCATCTTAATCTCCTACAAGCCCAACAACCCACTACTAAATTAAAAATTAATAACTAAACTTCAGAAAATGTAAATTACATATTAAAAATCGAAAACTATGCTAAAATAACAATTAATCAATTAAGAAGTTAACAATATTAATTGTGAATTGATTATTAATTCACCATTAAAATTAATTAAAAATAAAAACCAGAGATCTATATTTACTATAACTTCCCACTCTAATAACCTACTAATGCAACCCAATACTAAATGAAGAGCAACTAATTGATTGAAAAAAATTACAGTTTAAAAATTACAAACTATACTATAATAATTACAATAATAATTAACTAATTAAATAACATAATTGCCAGTTATCTATTTAATCAACATAAAAAATCAAAAACAATGATTTATATTTTTAATACCTTTCCACCTTAATCCCCATTAATCTCCGCAACCTACTACTAAATTAAGAATTACTAATTAAATATAAAACCTGTTTAATACCACCTTAAAAATGACAAACAATACTAAAAAGTAACTAACAAGTAATATAATAATACTAATACCTAACCATAATACATTAAAGTATATTAAATTATTAAAAAAATATTTAATACAACTATACTACAGTAAACAATAGTATATGAAACAATATTTAAAAAATATTATAAACTTAAAAACGTATAGACTTTTCTTATACATTCTGTCCCACGAAATTTTTGACTTGACAATATTTTGACATGATATTCTTGTAGCATGATATTCTTTTCACAATATTTTAATCATTCACACCACACTGATTACGTTCCTCTCACATTCAGTGAAGCAGCGTTAAGGACATGTATATGAGGAGCACACCAGAGAAGAAGTGGTTGGCAGTGTTACAGAGACAGTGTTCAGATGCACATGAAGGCACGTAGTACATACAAAAAGCAAATAACATGAACACAGCTCTGGCAACCGTTTAAGCACCTGTTTAATCTTTATATTGCCCCCTTGATTCCGTCCCTTAAAGATAGGAAGGTGACTGTTTTTAACTATGCTGATGACCTTCAACTACTCTTTAGGATTGACAATTCACATAACTCGGTCACGGATTTTCAGGCTACAATGCGGCACATCCAACAATGGATGGACCTCAACCATCTCAAACTGAACCCTGGTAAGACAGAGCTTGTTCTTACTGGGGACAGTCACAAGTACTGGGGTCCCCATTACTGGCCACCAGAGCTAGGATTCCCTCCCTCCCCTTCCCCCTCGGCCAAAACACTAGGAGTTTCCCTCAACAATGACCTTTCACTAAAAACCCAGGTCGGTGCGGTTATCTCTAAGTGTTTCTTTCAAATGCGCAAGATCAGGAAGATACATCGTCTTCTCACTCAGGAAGCCCTGATCCAGGTCATAATAGCCACCGTCCTGTCACATCTGGACTATGCCAATTCTGTGTACTTGGGCATGCCACTCTACCTGTTCAAACGGCTTCAGATGGCCCAAAATCATGCAGCCCGACTGGTCTTTCAACAACCTAAATGGCAATCAGCGACTCCCTTGCTGAAGAAATTGCACTGGCTCCCCATTTCCCAGCGCTGCGCCTTCAAAACAGGCTGCCTCATTTTTAAATCCTTGCAAGGCAATAGTCCCGTATTTATTAATAGCCTGATATCTAGGCATACTCCCTCACGTAACCTGCGTTCTGCCCACCTCTCACTCCTCACCACTCCGACATTCAAGCGGGTACGTCAAGGAGGCCGGAGATTTGCTACTCTCGCCCCCAAACTGTGGAACTCACTCCCGCTGGAAATACGGTCTTGCACAAACCTTCTGCAGTTTAGGAAGTCCCTTAAAACATGGCTTTTTGCTCAAGCCTATAATTGATGTTTTCTTTGATAGCACATAGAGCCTTCTACAGCGCCATGAAACCACCTGGTGTACGTGCGCTTTACAAATTATTTTTAACATTAACATTAACATTAACTTAGACTATAAAAAATATTTAAAGAGGAGGATGTACATGTAAATGCATGTTAACAACAGAGGGTCTCTGATTTTAAGTTGAACAAAGCAGTTTTCCCGGGCGGGATACCCCTCTGCCCAATTATAATTTGGTTGATGTTCCCGCAGCCAGATTTTTCCAAGGTCAGGAACAACTTCGGACCTGACTTTACCAGCCGGAAAATATGGGCAATAAAATCATATGAGGCTCAGGCCACAAATACAGTTCAGTCTTGACCCATAGTTCCGCCCAACCCCCAAGTAAGGCTTGGGAGGCAGGGAATGCTCCCCGAACCAGCCCACTGCCTCTGCTATGCCCTGATATTCCTTGAGATACCAGGCCCACCATGAAAGAGGTGAACCCAATGAATAAGAAGCTTCGAGCTGCACTTAGTGGCAATAGATGAAATGGCGTATTCCACAGAAAGAATGTAAGCTCTGCTAAACATCAGCCTGGATGTAGAGGGCAGGAAGGTGTTCGGTCACATTGCACCGAGAGACAAAGATGAAGGTGAAGACAAATGGGATGTTTATATGGAAGTTAAGAGTAGAATGGAAACACATTTTTATTACAAAGTGTGTAATAAAGGAGATGCATAATTTCGAGTACAGACACTAAGCAGAGGGGGAACTAGTTGAAGCCTATGTGGCAACACTGAGAATGTAAGATGTAAAATGTATTTTGAAAGAAACAGGCAAAATGTTGAGAGAACAAATTGCTACTGTGCCACAAATATATTGGTGCTGCGAAGGTCATAGCAATCATCAAAAGCATTGAAAGGTCATCAAAAATACCGCAAGTATATTAATGGACACCTGTAATGCTATGCTAATTAGGGAGGAAGTACGGAAAGCAACATAAGACCTGGAGCTTATGGAAGGCATATTATACTCGAAAGAGTGCTTAACACCAAGATGTGATTTAGAGATAGGATAATCCATTCAAATGTGGTGAACAACTGAGTTAATTTCTTGGTGTGGTACAGGCAAAGAAAGTTGAAAATGATAATTTATCCATGCAAATGACCATATGTACTCACTGTTAACTGGTTGATTTTGAGCCTGTTCTACAAGAATATAAAAGTGTGATCAGAAAAGGACTTGGATTTTTAAATGGATTCCGGCATCTGATTCCATTCAAGGATAAAGTGGTGGCAGTTAAACAAAAAGTAGGAAATATGTCTTTGTCGACTAGGAGTGAAGGGAACATTGGAAGACTCATGTAACAATTATGTCATCTAACCAATTATTGCCCCGGAATGGCTATCGTCATTGGTTGTTGCAAAAAAGAAGGATAAATCAGATTATGCATAGACTTGAGACAGCTCAACTATCAAATTGTTACAAACTGTTAATTGTTATCCTTTATGCAAGAGTTGGTAATGATGCTGGGCAAGGCATGTATCTTTCCAATATTAATTTTCAAGGCAGCCTATACATGTAAATCTTCCCAAGGAGGCCATAGGTCTAACTGCTTTCATTACACTAGAAGGACAATTCATCTTCTGCCACATGTCTTTTGGGTTATGCACAGCATCAGCAGTATTCCAATGAATAATTAGCAAAATGTTGGAACGTATGAAGTGTGCCCGTACTTTATTTGATGATGTGCTAGTATATAGCTTGATGGTAGACAAACATATAAATATGGTGCATTAGTATTTTACACAACATATTTAAGACCGTGGTCTGATCTTGAAAAGGACAAATGCAAGGTGATGCAAGCATATGTGGAGTACTTCAGACATGCGATAAGTACAGAGAGTGTTCGACCAAAACCATTCCTTGTCACTGCAATTTTTAAATCTCCTACTATGAAAAAAGTCATGAATGTCCTAAGAGTATAGGAGCTCTATGTGAAATTCATCTCAAGTGTTACGTGGAAAATGTAGAACCTTTATGCAGACTGGTGAAAGAGGTACACTTTGAATGGAATTAATGTGAAGGAAGCATGAAATGAATTTGAGGGCCTTGATTATGAGTTAGCAATCACACCTTACTGGAAGGTTACTGATTGTGTGTGAAGATGCATTATTGGCTCCTGTTTCTGTTGGACATACGTTAGTGGACCTTGTGCATGTAGGACATGCAGGCATAACAGGAAATAAAAAAAACTCAGATTGAATTACTAGTGTCCCACAATGTATGTAGAAATATATGTAAGAGGGTTCCTTTAGTGCGAAGCAGCTTTTAAGATGTTAAAGGTATATACATGTCCCTTCTCTCCAGTATCTCTTCCACTAGTTTGGAGGCAAAAATTAGCTATTGATCTGATAGGGCCAATTAATAGGTAACCTTTGTCCAACCGTTTACAGTTGTACTTGTAGACTATTCTAGTAAGTGGATTGAGGTTAAATTCCTTGCTCAACCTACCACAGAAACTGATAATTTTCATTAGGCATGTACTTGCATGGGACAGATTTCCTGAGCAAATTGTAAATTACAATTGTCCTCAGCCATGAAGACACTTCTTAATGAGAATTGAACTCTGTACACTACCCACACTCCAACTGACAATATGAAAAAATCAACTGTAAAAGAAACAACACTGTGAGCTCAATCAATAGTATACTTACACTATGGGCATTGGAAGCCTATTTGTGGGTGTATCACGGCACAGCGCACAGTACCACTGCAAAGTTGACTTTTTAATCAGAGTGAGGCCAACAGCTACCAAGTTGTGACCCAAGTGGATGGCGGAAATGATAGTGGTGTACCCTCTGCTGCCCAATGTAAGCGAAACAAGATGAAGAAGGTATACGGCTGTCATGGGTGCAGTGACTTTCTCATGTTCTAGTTACCAGACTTAAAAGCATATTGGAAGGGGTACTCATCTGGACTGGATACTAATGATGTTAGCAGTGTGGCACTGTGGTTAGAGAATGGACAATGGTAGAATGAGCCAACGGTGGTCAGAGTTAACCACCAACCTCACTAGGGCGATGAAAATAAAATAGCAGCTCAATCCTCACCTAGAATGAATGTTGTAAATGGAGGGGTGTCCAATGTAGAATATGTTACTTCTTTGAGTATCCTTGCATTAAGTATACGTTACTTCTTGCTATCAGGTACTTCTTCGAATAATCTTGCATTAAGTATCATTTGCGTCTTGGGTATCCTTACATTAAGTATCAGTTATTTCTTGAGTGTCTTTGGCTTAAATGTTGAAAAAGCTGGATCAAAGAAATAGTGATAGCTGTTTCTTCTCGAACCCCGGGGTAGTCTCATGACATCTGATTCTGTACAGCTATGAATAAATGAATGAAACAAACTTGTAAAGCACACTGCTACTCCAGAAAAAGCACCCTTGCACTTGGACGGTGAGCACAGTGGGGCATCAGTCTACCTCCGAGCAAGGAAAGAGCCATGTTTTGAGGTTCTTCCTGTAGGATTTGAGGTGAAGATCTGAGCAAAGAAACAGCAAAAGGCTTTTACAAAGTAAGATAAAGTGTGCCCTCCATGATGGGTCTCACTTTTAGGGGCAGATTTATCAAGGTATTGTGTTGCACTTGTACGCCCCTGCGTGGCATAGTACACCTGGAGTAACACAAGGCAGCACAAGTCGCTGCGTTGCGTTACTCTGTCCCAGGGAGGCGTTCCATGGGTGGAGCATGGGTGTACCCATGCATCCACCCATGGATTTTGGCGCATTTCGAAATTTACTTACACAAGTCGACCAGAGAATACGTTTAAAAACTACGACTTCCCAGGGGAAGTGTAACGAGTAGAGATATCTCTATTCCTCCTTGTTTTTTCCTCTTTCTGCATGTGCTGCATTCTGCATTCTGCAGCACACATAGGAAAATGAAAAAAACTCTAAGGATTGTTTTTGTGCAGGAAGGTGCCCCTTCCTGCACAAGATCCGTCCTAGCTGTAACGCAGGCACCCTTGCACCACGGTGCCTGCGTTGGCGCTAGGCTGCACTGTGTGCGCCAGGGCAGGGAGAGAGCAGGAATGTGCCATATCTTAGTAAATATGGCACGTTCCTGCACTCTCCCTGTCACGCAGCGCAGTAAGGTGTCTTGCTGTGTTGCGTTGCGTTGCATTGTGTTGCGTGACTTGTTTGTAAATCTGGGTCCTGGTGCCTAGAGACGTAGGTAGAAAAGTGCACTCAGTGTTAGTAATATTTCAATGGTGCCAGGTGCCATTCTCACCCTATCTCCTCGCTTCCAACGTGAGTGAACTACTTGGAACCCAACCACATGTTGGTGCTGTTGGATTCCGTCACAGTGGGTGTTTGACTGGCTGCAGCACTGCAGGGTCAGTCCAGGATGCCCTGCACTGACCAGCAGGTGACGTGATGTTGACCACGGATTTTACTTCCCCAACATCCACATGTTATCATGCCCTATTCTCGACTAGCTCCAGTCATCCCTGACTGACAAGGATCAGACTGCCACCTGCTCCTGTGGGCTACTTTGGGCAGGGATGCAGACTGCCACCCTGCTCCTGTGGGCTTCCTTGGGCAAGAATGGATAGTCCAACACCAAAAGGCGACTAAGACGTGCCATGCTGCACACTGGCGGTACTGCTCCTTTATTGTTGCTGTGTTTCTTGCCTTGACCCTTCACCTTTATAGGCTGCAGTGCTCCTTTAACTGTATTGTTCACTTGTTTATAGGCTGTGATGCCCTTTGACTGTGCCCTTCGTCTGTGTGTCAGCTGCAGTGCTCCTAGGCCCTTCACCTGTAAATAGGCTACAGTGGTACTCTGCCTGTACCCTTCACCTACCTGCAGACTGACATTTAACTGACCTATAGGCTGCAATGCACCTTTGCCTGTACCCTTCACATGTTTATAGACTGCAGTGCACCTTTCCCTATACCCTATAGGCTGCAGTGCACCTTTGCCTGTACCCTTCACATGTTTATAGGCTGAAATGCACCCCTGCCTGTACCCTTCATTTGTTTATAGACTGCAATGCACCTTTGCCAGTACCCTTCACATGTCTATAGGCTGCAGTGCACTTTTGCCTGTACCCTTCACTTCTTTATAGGCTGCAATACACCTTTGACTGTACCCTTCACCTGTCTATAGGCTACAGTGCTACTCTGCCTGTAGACTGAGGTTCTGATTTGCTATGACTATCACTGATCTCTATGCTGCAGTGCACCTTTGCCTGTACCCTTCACATGTTTATAGGCTGCAGTGCGCCTTTCCCTGTACCCTATAGGCAGCAGTGCACCTTTGCCTATACCCTTCACTTGTTTATAGGCTGCAGTGCACCTTTGCCTGTACCCTTCTCATGTTTATAGCCTGCAGTGCACCTTTGCCTGTACCCTTCACATGTTTATATGCTGCAGTGCACCTTTGCCTGTACCCTTCACATGTTTATAGGCTGCAGTGCACCTTTGCCTGGACCCTTCACATGTTTTAGGTTGCAGTGCACCTTTGCATGTACCCTACACATGTATATAGCCTGCAGTGCACCTTTGCCTGTACCCTTCACATGTTTATAGCTTGCAGTGCACCTTTGCCTGTACCCTCCACACATTTATAGGCTGCAGTGCACCTTTGCCTGTACCCTTCACATGTTTATAGACTGCCGTGCACCTTTACATGTATATAGCCTGCAGTGCACCTTTGCCTGTACCCTTCACATGTTTATAGGCTGCAGTGCAACTTTGCCTGTACCCCTCACATGTTTATAGGCTGCAGTGCACCTTTGCATGTACCCTTCACATGTTTATAGGCTGCAGTGCACCTTTGCATGTACCCTTCACATGTATATAGCCTGCAGTGCACCTTTGCCTGTACCCTTCACATGTTTATATGCTGCAGTGCACCTTTGCCTGTACCCTTCACATGTTTATATACTGCAGTGCACCTTTGCCTGTACCCTTCACATGTTTATATGCTGCAGTGCACCTTTCCCTGTACCCTTCACATGTTTATAGGCTGCAGTGCACCTTTGCATGTACTCTTCACATATATATAGCCTGCAGCACATCTTTGCCTGTACCCTTCACATGTTTATATGCTGCAGTGCACCTTTGCCTGTACCCTTCACAAGTATATAGCCTGCAGTGCACCTTTGCCTGTACCCTTCACATGTTTATAGGCTGCAGCGCATCTTTGCATGCACCCTTCACATGTTTATATGCTGCAGTGCACCTTTGTCTGTACCCTTCACTTGTTTGTAGGCTGCAGTGCACCTTTGCCTGTACCCTTCACATGTTTATATGCTGCAGTGCACCTTTGCCTGTACCCTTCACAAGTATATAGCCTGCAGTGCACCTTTGCCTGTACCCTTCACATGTTTATAGGCTGCAGCGCATCTTTGCATGCACCCTTCACATGTTTATAGGCTGCAGTGCACCTTTGCCTGTACCCTTCACTTTGTAGGCTGCAGTGCACCTTTGCCTGTATCCTTCACATGTTTGTAGGCTGCAGTGCACCTTTGCCTGTACCCTTAACATGTTTATAGGCTGCATTGCACCTTTGCCTATACCCTTCACTTGTTTATAGGCTGCAATACACCTTTGCCTGTACCCTTCACATGTTTATGGCTTAAGTGCACCTTTACCTGCACCCGTCACATGTTTATAGACTGCAGTGCACCTTTGCCTGTACCCTTCACATGTTTATATGCTGCAGTGCACCTTTCCCTGTACCCTTCACATGTTTATAGGCTGCAGTGCACCTTTGCATGTACCCTTCACATATATATAGCCTGCAGCACATCTTTGCCTGTACCCTTCACATGTTTATATGCTGCAGTGCACCTTTGCCTGTACCCTTCACAAGTATATAGCCTGCAGTGCACCTTTGCCTGTACCCTTCACATGTTTATAGGCTGCAGCGCATCTTTGCATGCACCCTTCACATGTTTATATGCTGCAGTGCACCTTTGTCTGTACCCTTCACTTGTTTGTAGGCTGCAGTGCACCTTTGCCTGTACCCTTCACATGTTTATAGGCTGCAGCGCATCTTTGCATGCACCCTTCACATGTTTATAGGCTGCAGTGCACCTTTGCCTGTACCCTTCTCATGTTTATAGCCTGCAGTGCACCTTTGCCTGTACCCTTCACATGTTTATATGCTGCAGTGCACCTTTGCCTGTACCCTTCACATGTTTATAGGCTGCAGTGCACCTTTGCCTGGACCCTTCACATGTTTTAGGTTGCAGTGCACCTTTGCATGTACCCTACACATGTATATAGCCTGCAGTGCACCTTTGCCTGTACCCTTCACATGTTTATAGCTTGCAGTGCACCTTTGCCTGTACCCTCCACACATTTATAGGCTGCAGTGCACCTTTGCCTGTACCCCTCACATGTTTATAGGCTGCAGTGCACCTTTGCATGTACCCTTCACATGTTTATAGACTGCCGTGCACCTTTACATGTATATAGCCTGCAGTGCACCTTTGCCTGTACCCTTCACATGTTTATAGGCTGCAGTGCAACTTTGCCTTTACCCCTCACATGTTTATAGGCTGCAGTGCACCTTTGCATGTACCCTTCACATGTTTATAGGCTGCAGTGCACCTTTGCATGTACCCTTCACATGTATATAGCCTGCAGTGCACCTTTGCCTGTACCCTTCACATGTTTATATGCTGCAGTGCACCTTTGCCTGTACCCTTCACATGTTTATATGCTGCAGTGCACCTTTCCCTGTACCCTTCACATGTTTATAGGCTGCAGTGCACCTTTGCATGTACCCTTCACATATATATAGCCTGCAGCACATCTTTGCCTGTACCCTTCACATGTTTATATGCTGCAGTGCACCTTTGCCTGTACCCTTCACAAGTATATAGCCTGCAGTGCACCTTTGCCTGTACCCTTCACATGTTTATAGGCTGCAGCGCATCTTTGCATGCACCCTTCACATGTTTATATGCTGCAGTGCACCTTTGTCTGTACCCTTCACTTGTTTGTAGGCTGCAGTGCACCTTTGCCTGTACCCTTCACATGTTTATAGGCTGCAGCGCATCTTTGCATGCACCCTTCACATGTTTATATGCTGCAGTGCACCTTTGTCTGTACCCTTCACTTGTTTGTAGGCTGCAGTGCACCTTTGCCTGTACCCTTCACATGTTTGTAGGCTGCAGTGCACCTTTGCCTGTACCCTTAACATGTTTATAGGCTGCATTGCACCTTTGCCTATACCCTTCACTTGTTTATAGGCTGCAATACACCTTTGCCTGTACCCTTCACATGTTTATGGCTTAAGTGCACCTTTACCTGCACCCGTCACATGTTTATAGACTGCAGTGCACCTTTGCCTATACCCTTCACATGTTTATAGGCTGCAATATACCTTTGACTGCACCCTTCACATGTTTATAGGCTCAAGTGCACCTCTGCATGTACCCTACACATGTTTATGGGCTGCAGTGCACCTTTGCCTGTACCCTTCACATGTTCATAGGCTGTAGTGCTCCTTTGCATGTACCCTTCACATGGTTATAGGCTGCAGTGCACCTTTTCCTGTACCCTATAGGCTGCAGCTCACCTTTGCCTTCACATGTTTATAGCTTGCAGTGCACTTTTGCCTGTACCCTTCACATGTTTATAGGCTGCAGTGCACCTTTGCCTGTACACTTCACAAGTTTATAGCCTGCAGTGCACCTTTGCCTGTACCCTTCACATGTTCATAGGCTGTAGTGCACCTTTGCATGTACCCTTCACAATCTTATAGGCTGCAGTGCACCCTTGCCTGTACCCTTCACATGTTTATAGGCTGCAGTGCACCCTTGCCTGTACCCTTCACATGTTCATAGGCTGCAGTGCACCTTTGCCTGTACCCTTCACAAGTTTATAGCCTTCAGTGCACCTTTGCCTGTACCCTTCACATGTTCATAGGCTGTAGTGCACCTTTGCATGTACCCTTCACATGTTTATAGGCTGCAGTGCACCGTTGCCTGTACCCTTCACATGTTTAGAGGCTGCAATGCACCTTTCCCTGTACCCTTCACATGTTCATAGGCTACAATGCTCCTCTGCCTATACCCCTCAAATGTTTCTGGGCTGTAGTGCACTTTGCCTGTACCCTTTACCTGTGTGCGCTCCTGCAGTGCTCATATGCCCATACCCTTCACCATGTATGAACATTTGATAGAACTGCAACCT
This sequence comes from Calotriton arnoldi, assembly GCA_963921515.1. Lineage (NCBI taxonomy): Eukaryota > Metazoa > Chordata > Amphibia > Caudata > Salamandridae > Calotriton > Calotriton arnoldi. The sequence continues at coordinate 17,446 of CAWUFW010022284.1, read as the reverse complement.
CAGCACCCTCATGTGTAGTTGTTGTAACCATAACAGTAATGGATATTCATAGAAATGAGCACAATGTTCAGTACAAATCAACAATCCTTATTAAGGAATAAACAGATACTTTCTCCGCGGATGCCAACAATAAGATCCAATGAATTCTCACTGTTGGTTTATTCTGTGCAATAACATCTCCAGCAAGAGATCAGCCAACACGTGTTTAGTCTTTTAAGACTTTTTCAAGGCAGTTCCGTATTCTTGATCCTAGTGGTCTTCCATACTAGCCATGAAATCCCACACCTATGGGCTGGAGTAACCCCGCTCTTCCAAATATTTAAGAGTGAAAATCACACTCCTGATTCCCAAATTAGGTCCAGAAAAAGTGAATAGATTGGCGCGATATTGTCTAGCCAGTAAATACCATATTTGTTAGTCGATTCTCAAATCATGGCAAGGATGTATTGACGAACCGCCAAATTTAGCAATGCAAGGAGTCCATAGTAAGCTCCCCAGCCGGTATCCCCTAACTGGTATCCAAAGCGCCAGTCCGTCAGGTCCCACTTGGGTCCACTACTACCGCTACTATTTTTGCCTTCACCATGTATGCTTCAGTGTAGCTTTCCCTGCACACTTTGTCTATCTGATGCATTGCACCTACGTATGCACCCTTCATCTGTCTACAGGCTGCAGTGTTTCGTTGCCTGAATACCCCTTCATCTGTCTATAGGCTACTGTGTTATGTTGACTGTACCTTTCATGTGTGTAGGCCGAAGTGTTTCTTAGCCTGTACCCTTCACCTGTGTAAAGGCTGTAGAATTACATTGCCTGTACCTTTCACTTGTGTATCGACCGCAGTGTTACTTCTCCTGCACCCTTCACCTGTGTATCGCCTCAGTGTTCCTTCGGCTGTATACTCCACCTGTGTATCAGCTGTAGTATTTATTCACCTGTGCCCTTCACATCTGTATAGGTTGTGGTGCCCTTTGCTTGTACCCTTCACCTGAGTATCTGCCTCAGTGTTCCATCCCCTGCACCCTTCACCAGTGTATCTGCCTCAGTGTTACTTTACCTGTACCCTTCACCTCTGCTTGTACCCTTTACTTGTGTATCTGCCTCAGCGTTCCTTTGCCTGCACCCTTCACCTGTGTATCTGCCTCGGTATTCCTTCACCTGTACCTTCCTCTGTGTATTGGCCACAGTGTTACTTCGTCTGTACCCTTCACCTGTGTATATTTTGTACTGCCCTTCTCCTGTACCCTTCACCTGTATATAGGATGCAGTGTTCCTTCGCCTGTCACCTGTGTATCCGCTGTGTATTATCACCTGTGTATCAGCTGCAGTGTTTTATCACCTGTACCCTTCACCTGTGTATGGGCCGCCGTAGGGTTCCTTTGCCTGTACCCTTTACCGCTGTATAGGTTGTACGGCCCTTCTCCTGTATACCCGCCTCAGTGTTCCTTTGCCTTTACCCTTCACCTGTGTATGGGCCGTAGTTTTATTTCACCTATACACTTCACCACTGCTCGTACCCTACACCTGGGTATCTTCCTCAGTGTTCCTTTGCTTGTACCCTTCACCTGTGTATTGGCCGCAGTTTTACTTCACCTGTACCCCTCAGTTGTGTATAGGTTGTACTGCTCTTCTCCTGTGTATAGGGTGCAGTGTTCCTCCATCTGTACCCTTCACCTGTGCATCCTTTGCAGTGTTAGTTTAGCTGTACACTTTAGCTGTGTGTAGGTTGTACTGCCCTTTTCCTGTACCCTTCACCTGTATATCGGCCGCAGTGTTACTTCACCTGTACCCTTCACCTCTTTATAGGTTGTTGTGCCCTTTACTTGTATCCTTCACCTGTGTATAGGTCGCAGTGTTCCTTCATCTGCACCCTTCACCTGTGTATCGCCTGCAGCAGTGTTCCTCCAGCTGTACCCTTCACCTGTGTATAGGTTGCAGTGTTCCCCATCTGTACCCTTCACCTGTGTATCACCTGCAGTGTTCCTTCACCTGTACCCTTCACCTCTTTATAGGTTGTTGTGCCCTTTACTTGTATCCTTCACCTGTGTATCGCCTGCAGCAGTGTTCCTTCATCTGCACCCTTCACCTGTGTATCACCTGCAGCAGTGTTCCTCCATCTGTGCCCTTCACCTGTGTATAGGTTGCAGTGTTCCCCCATCTGTACCCTTCACCTGTGTATCGCCTGCAGTGTTCCTCTGCCTGTACCCTTCACCTGTGTATCCTGTGCAGTGTTCCTTTGCTTGTACCCTTCACCTGTGTATCCTGTGCAGTGTTCCTCCATCTGTACCCTTCACCTGTGTATCCTGTGCAGTGTTCCTTTGCTTGTACCCTTCACCTGTGTATCCTGTGCAGTGTTCCTTTGCTTGTACCCTTCACCTGTGTATCCTGTGCAGTGTTACTTCACTTGTACCCTTCACCTGTGTATCCTGTGCAGTGTTCCTCCATCTGTACCCTTCACCTGTGTATCCTGTGCAGTGTTCCTTTGCATGTACCCTTCACCTGTGTATCCTGTGCAGTGTTCCTCCATCTGTACCCTTCACCTGTGTATCCTGTGCAGTGTTCCTTCACCTGTACCGTTCACCTGTGTATAGGTTGCAGTGTTCTGTTGCCTGTACCCTTCACCTGTGTATAGGTCGCAGTGTGCCTCCGTCTGTACCCTTCACCTGTCTATCCTGTGCAGTGTTACTTTGCCTGTACCCTTCACCTGTGTACCCTTCACCTGTGTATCCTGTGCAGTGTTACTCTGCCTGTGAGCTCTGTCCTGAATGCTCTCTCTCGCCCTCACAGGCCGGCCTGGATGGGGAGAACATTGGGAACTGCCCCTTCTGCCAACGCCTCTTCATGGTTCTCTGGCTCAAAGGTGTCAAGTTCAACGTCACGACGGTGGACATGGCGAGGTAAGTGTGCAGTGCCACCCGGCCTCTTGTATATAAAGTTACAAACACACAACCGGAGGGCCAGGCGCGGGCCGACGGTGTAAATAAAAGCGGAGTGAATCCTCGTGGTTCACCCAGCACCCCTTGCAGTATATTGTGAGTGTGTCATTATTACTTTACTAGAGTTGTTGTGGGCCTACACTAGGAGGAGCAGCAGACCTACAGTGGCGACGAGGTTAGTCTGTCCCGCCCCAGATGTGCCACCGTCGCCTGTCCACGCTTCGCCTCCCCAGCGGCGCCCGAAGCCCTCTGAATGCAGCGCCCCCTGGCAGGAGAAAACGAGGGCCCCCCTGGGATTCCAGGAGCCGGTCTGCTCCTGCTAGGTAGGGGGTCAGCTGTGCCTCTGCTCCCACCCCCGCCTCCACCTGCCACACTGCCCTTCCCTGCCCGTGGAGCTGCTGCCTCCCTCTCTTTGCCCCGCAACGGCAGCCACGAGACTGCAGGGCTACCTGGCGGCTTCAAGCAGCAACGCAGCCCTGGAGTAAGCACGTGGGTTCCTGTCTTCGTCCCACGTGGGTGAGGAAGCGCTGGCCTAGCACTCTGGTCATTTCTGTATGTGCCCGTTCAGCGTGGGTCCCTGTGTGTAGGCCTCCCTGCCTCATCTGCCTCCCCAGCAATGTTCCCGTTCAGCGTGGGTCCCCGTGTGCAGGCCTCCCTGCCTCATCGGCCTCCCCAGCAATGTGCACGTCCAGCGTGGGTCCCTGTGTGCAGGCCTCCCTGCCTCATCTGCCTCCCCAGCAATGTGCCCGTTCAGCGTGAGTCCCTGTGTGTAGGCCTCCCTGCCTCATCTGCCTCCCCAGCAATGTGCCCATTCAGCGTGGGTCCCTGTGTGCAGGCCTCCCTGCCTCATCTGCCTCCCCAGCAATGTGCCCGTTCAGCGTGGGTCCCCGTGTGCAGGCCTCCCTGCCTCATCTGCCCCCCCAGCAACGTGCCCATTCAGCGTGGGTCCCTGGGTGCAGGCCTCCCTGCCTCATCTGCCCGGCCCAGCAACGTGCCCATTCAGCGTGGGTCCCTGGGTGCAGGCCTCCCTGCCTCATCTGCCTCCCCAGCAATGTGCCCGTTCAGCCTGGGTCCCTGTGTGTAGGCCTCCCTGCCTCATCTGCCTCCCCAGCAATGTGCCCGTTCAGCCTGGGTCCCTGTGTGCAGGCCTCCCTGCCTCATGTGCCTCCCCAGCAATGTGCCCGTTCAGCCTGGGTCCCTGTGTGCAGGCCTCCCTGCCTCATCTGCCTCCCCAGCAATGTGCCCGTTCAGCCTGGGTCCCTGTGTGCAGGCCTCCCTGCCTCATCTGCCTCCCCAGCAATGTGCCCGTTCAGCCTGGGTCCCAGTGTGCAGGCCTCCCTGCCTCATCTGCCTCCCCAGCAATGTGCCCGTTCAGCGTGGGTCCCCGTGTGTAGGCCTCCCTGCCTCATCTGCCTCCCCAGCAATGTGCCCGTTCAGCGTGGGTCCCCGTGTGCAGGCCTCCCTGCCTCATCTGCCTCCCAAGCAATGTGCTCCTTCAGCATGGGTCCCCGTGTGCAGGCCTCCCTGCCTCATCTGCCTCCCCAGCAATGTGCCTGTTCAGCGTGGGTCCCCGTGTGCAGGCCTCCCTGCCTCATCTGCCCCCCCCCCCCAGCAATGTGCCCATTCATCGTGGGTCCCTGTGTGCAGGCCTCCCTGCCTCATCTGGCTCCCCAGCAATGTGCCCATTCAGCCTGGGTCCCTGTGTGCAGGCCTCCCTACCTCATCTGCCTCCCCAGCAATGTGCCCGTTCAGCGTGGGTCCCTGTGTGCAGGCCTCCCTGCCCTCTCCACCTCATCTGCCTCCCAGCAATGTGCCCATTCAGCCTGGGTCCCTGTGTGCAGGCCTCCAAAATTTCCCTGGGGTTGGACTGAGGCCCTAGGGGTCTCACCAACTTCCTCAGGGAGGCCTAACATTCTTAAATGGGCCTGGTATTCAACTTCAGCCCAGGCTGAAATTTCTAGATCATTGCCCAACAGGCAATCTACAGGCAAGTTTGGGGACACTGCCACTCTCTTTGGGCCAGTGACCCCTCCCCAGCTGAGATTGACTATAGCCATGGGATGATCTGTCCTGATACCATCAATGTTGGTCACCTGGTACTTAAACTCAGGTAAAAGCTGCTGAGGGGGTACTAGGTTCCCTGTCACCATGGTGACACTAGCCCCTGTGTCCCTAAAGGCCACAGCTTTCTGACCATTTATTAGTGGCTCCTGTCTGTACTTGCCCAAAGAATTAGGACTGACAGTAAAAGTGGCAAACCCCATGCCACCATCACAGACTGAGGAGGCCTGTGAGGGGGACCTTTCTAATCCATGGTCCACCTCAGTTCCACATAAGAACCCACCTAACTTTTTGGGTGCATTACTACCACCTGGGGGATTACTACTTGTAGTACCAGGAGGAGTGGTAGTATTGCTGGGAGGAACATTCTCCTTATTGCTGAGCCTTGGACAATTGGGATCATTTTTCCAGTGGCCAGGCTTCTTACAGTTATGGCAATAAGGTTTCTTTTCAGGAGAGGAAGGAGTTTGTGACCCACCCCCAGAAGAGGACTTTTGGGGCCCTGTAGTGGATTTATCTTTTGATTTATCCCCACCTTTCTCTTGGTTCTTGGAAGAATCTTTCTTCTGGTCACCACCCTGGTTCTTTGGCTTCACCCTGGTTCTGACCCATTTATCTGCCTTCTTTCCCAATTCTTGGGGAGAAGTCAAATCTGAGTCCACCAGGTACTGGTGCAAAAGCTGGTTTTGACAATTATTAAGGATCTGCTCCCTCATAATCAAATTGTACAATCCTAAATAGTCATGCACCTTGCTGCCATGTATCCAACCTTCCAGAGCCTTAGTAGCACAATCTACAAAGTCAACCCAGTCCTGAGTCTGTGTCTTTTGGGTGTCTCTGAACTTAATCCTGTATTGCTCAGTGGTTAAGCCAAACCCATCAATGAGAGCACTCTTCAAGACTGTGTAATTGTCTGCATCCTCCTCTCCTACAGTGAGGAGCTTATCGCTACCTTTGTCAGCAAAGGAGAGCCACAAGATAGCTGCCCACTGCTCCTGAGGGACCCTCTGTACTTTACAGGCCCTCTCTAGTGCAGTTATCAATTGTGGATGTCATCCCCACTCTGGTAGGGAGGGACTATCTTGTTCAGGTTCCTATGATCATGAGAATACTCTCAAGTTCTAGGGACACTGTTGCTGCCACCATGGGGCTCTAGCCCCATCCTTCTGGAAGCTCTCTGGAGCTCTAGGGATTTCCTGTCTAAGGCCAATTGCTCCTTCTTGAGCCTGAGCTTGATTCTCTCAGTCTCTAGTAATTGGCACTTCTTATCATAAGAGGAGTCTCTCCTATTAGATACAGAGGTCCCTACAGAAGTACCTGAATGATTAGACTCCACAGAGGGAGTTCTTGATCTTCTAGGCAAACTCTGTACACTTCCTGGTGGAGTAAAGAGAGGGCCACTGGGGCCTTCTCCCCCACCTGAAGGAAGAGTTGGATTTTCCAGGTTGGAATCATCTTGATCCTCCTGGCCAGGGTTAGAGTCCAGATCAAAGAAATGTTCACTTCCTGCTCTGTCCTCACCTCCTGTCCCACCCACTCTTTCTACTTCATCAGACCCTGGGGTCTTTCTGAGGGCATCCAAGAGCAACATCTCTATTAGACGTTGGGTGCTTGCACTTCTCCCTGTCCTCAGCTTCCTAGATGTACACATATTTCTCAATTCTTGAAATGAGAGATGGTCATACCTAGTTGGCAGAGAGCCACTGGCTTCTCCTCTAGAAGACATACTAGTGTTATGTGGTGTAGGCACCTACCTAACCTAGTGGAGACTAAACTCTCTTGAGTTGGAGAAAGGGTGTGCTAGACCCTTGACTTACCCAACTCCAATAGAACTTACTTATTCTAATCTTGATGTATTATATGTGCCTAATACTTTTAGTGGTTTTCAGTTAATCACTCAATGAGATTTATCTGGTAAAACAATAGCAAGCTTGAATCCCAACCGCAGCACACCAATGTGAGAAGTTGGCCTGGTATATGCTGTCCACTAGTTAAAGTGGGCACCCTGTACCAGTCCAAACAACCCTTATGGTGATTAGGTTAAAGATAACCTTTATGAAAGCTATCCTAGTGGTAGCTATGGAGAGCAGCCTTCAGGCTAAGTCTTGAAGGAATGTAAAGAAGCTTGGTTTACCAGAATATCACCTCCTGAATAATCAAATGAAAGGAGAACCACACAAGAGTTATATAAAATATATGTATTTATAACTAAACTCTCTACTAATCTCTATACGAGATTAGAGCACAAGGCACACAATACTTAATCAATAGAACGACCGTAAATAGCACAATACACAGTGGGCTCCAGGGGGAGACCGAACCATATACTAAAAAAATGGTATAACAACAACGACTTCACTAGACACAGTGCCTAGAGCACGTAGAATCGCTGGGACCCCAAGAAACCACCCAAAGGAGTGACACAGGGAGCCCACGGAGGACGGGTGCAGTGTGAGAACACAGACGCGTGTTCCGTACAACACTATGGGAAAGTCGCGGTTGGAAAATTACAGTTTAAGGACACTTCGGAGAGGACTTCAAGCAAACCCTTTGGAACATAGAAGGTTTGAAGGCCAGCACCCTTGTGAGTACCGAGATACCCGTGTTACCTATCCCAGGGGAGCCGGGTGCATAGGGGTCAAGTGGTGTCGGAAACCTTCGTCGTTTTCAATGGCGTGATTCAAAGAAGTGCTGCTGCCGGGATAATGAAAAGAGTCCGGTGGAATCCAAACCTGGATCCGAGGTGAGAAGAATCTGAAAGCAGAGGGACAGAGTCTGGGTCACTTCAGGGTGACCAGGGGCTCGGTAGACGAATGCCCACCGATGTCGGGTGCTTCAGGTGTGAAGATTGGATGCTTGACTCTGCAGCCACGGGGACCAGGAGACGTCGACGATGACCAAAGTCCGGAGGTGAGCTGTCCCACAAAGGATGTGGAGTGCTGAGGGGTCAGTGTCCGGATTGAACACCAACAAGCCTTGGCAAATGCAACCCACGCTTGCAGAGGAAACAAGTTACGGTGAGGACCAGCAAGGTCCAGGAGACTCTCCAAGCTATGGGGAGTCAGGGCACGTCTGGAGCAACCAGGAAAGCCCACAATAAATCAAAGTTACCCTTGCAGGGACCCACAGGCCAACGGACCAGGGATCGCAAAGTGACCTTGAGCTGAATCACGAAGTACAGGCCCACGGAGCACTCGTGATGTGGAGGCCAGAAATCTTCAGTGGAAATTTTGCTTGGGGTCAGGACTACACGTAGCCCAATGCACAGCCTCAGGGATCGCCAAAAAGCATATGCTGCTGCAAAAGTACATGGTGCACAGGGGTTCTGGTTGCACGGTCCCCACGAGGGATACTGGTCTCAGGATTGCTGAGAGAGCAGATCGACCTCAGAGACGCTCGGGAACCCACCTCCTGTGTTGCAGAAATCTTTGGAGTCCTCAGAAGCTCAGGAGATGCAAACCGGTCAGATGCATAAAGGTGCCTGCTTCTGCAGGGGAGTAACTCCTTTACTCCAAGGGAGATTCTTCTGTCGTCCAACGAAGTGTAGACCGTCAAAGTACTTGGTTTCTGCTTGCAGAGTTTAGTCCAGGTAAAATCTAAAGTCCTGTAATCAGGTTTCCCACTTTAAACCCAGGGAAGGGGTTGGACAGACTCTGTGGACCCTCCTATGGGAGGGGCAGGACAGAGGGGTGGTTACACCCATGTCCTTTGTCCAGTTTCGCGCCAGAGCAGAAGCAAATGGCTCCTGCAACCGGTTTGAGCTGGACTATGCATGGGGACACCAAATGTGCCCCCAGTGCAGACTTTCTGGCACTCTAAGAGTGCACCCACCCAGCCCCAATACACTAAAGCCAGTCTTGGAGGTGGTCACACCTCCCTGTGACAGGAAACCTATTGTCAGGCCTTCCTCTGCTCGAGCTTGGCTCAGCAGCAGGAGGGCAGACTCGTGTCTGTGGCTGGCAGCATCCATTTTGTGATGCCCAGATTCGAGAAAGCTGGTACCGGGTATACCGGTGTTTCACATAAGTCCCTCTAGGAGGGTGGAATCATACCTCCCTGCCAGTTACTGGCGGGGAGGTATGATTCCAAGGTGTTTGACACAAAACACAACATGTTTCTAAGCAGCTGTTTTAAAGTTAGCATTTACCACGAGGTTATAATGCACTTAAGTATATATCGTTGGCTGTATCACAGACAACCCCGGAGAATAGGTTCCGGAGGCTGCAGAGGGCCCTTGTTCATGCAGGGGCACCCTCTCACACAAAACCCAGCACCCTGCCTTCAGGATTGTTAAAGTCTGCCATAGGGGTGACTGATAGGTTTATATGTGCAGTGATTAGGATAGATATAGTGAACCTATATCTAAGTAAGGGGTGCATGCACCACCTTACACAGGCTGCTGTAGCAGACATGTGGTGTCATTTTGAATGGCCTCTCAGGGGTGGCATAATACATGCTGCAGCCCCTGGGAGGCCTCTGGGGTACCTATGCCCTGGGTACATGGTGTACCATATACTAGGGACTTATAAGGGTACCCCAGAATCCAATCTGGAGTGTACCTAAAGTACATTACTGTTAGAAATGGGGGTCTCTAGTTGGCAATGGCTGGCCACTGTCCAAGTAGGGACCCTTCTTCCTAAGTCAGAGTGAGAGGGCTACACCCTTTGATAACCCCTGCTCAACCCTGTGGTAACGTAGCACGAGCAGCTAGGCTTATCTCAGAGGCAGTGTGTGAAGCATTTATGACCATACACAGTAACACAGTGAGGAACACTACAAAGGGACACCACACAAGTAGTTATCAAAAATAAGTATCTTTATATATAGACTTAACACAAGACCAATAACGATAAAAAGCCACAATACTGTAAAACTACAAACCTGCTGGCAGCTGTAGGACCATAAATCACACTTCTGTAGACCAGCTCTGGGTGGTGTATCCCCATATCACACTCTTTGTACGATTAGTACAAACCTGGCATGTGTAGGACCATAAACCATACTTCTTTAGTAAGACCAGCTCTGGGTGGTGTATCCCCATATCACACTCTTTCTACGATTAGTACAAACCTGGCAGGTGTAGGACCATAAACCATACTTCTTTAGTAAGACCAGCTCTGGGTGGTGTATACCCATATCACACTCTTTGTACGATTAGTACAAACCTGGCAGGTGTAGGACCATAAACCATACTTCTTTAGTAAGACCAGCTCTGGGTGGTGTATCCCCATATCACACTCTTTCTACGATTAGTACAAACCTGGCAGGTGTAGGACCATAAACCATACTTCTTTAGTAAGACCAGCTCTGGGTGGTGTATCCCCATATCACACTTTCTACGATTAGTACAAACCTGGCAGGTGTAGGACCATAAACCATACTTCTTTAGTAAGACCAGCTCTGGGTGGTGTATCCCCATATCACACTCTTTCTACGATTAGTACAAACCTGGCAGGTGTAGGACCATAAACCATACTTCTTTAGTAAGACCAGCTCTGGGTGGTGTATCCCCATATCACACTCTTTCCACGATTAGTACAAACCTGGCAGGTGTAGGACCATAAACCATACTTCTTTAGTAAGACCAGCTCTGGGTGGTGTATCCCCATATCACACTCTTTGTACGATTAGTACAAACCTGGCATGTGTAGGACCATAAACCATACTTCTTTAGTAAGACCAGCTCTGGGTGGTGTATCCCCATATCACACTCTTTCTACGATTAGTACAAACCTGGCAGGTGTAGGACCATAAACCATACTTCTTTAGTAAGACCAGCTCTGGGTGGTGTATCCCCATATCACACTCTTTGTACGATTAGTACAAACCTGGCAGGTGTAGGACCATAAACCATACTTCTTTAGTAAGACCAGCTCTGGGTGGTGTATCCCCATATCACACTCTTTGTACGATTAGTACAAACCTGGCAGGTGTAGGACCATAAACCATACTTCCTTAGTAATACCAGCTCTGGGTGGTGTATCCCCATATCACACTCTTTCCACGATTAGTACAAACCTGGCAGGTGTAGGACCATAAACCATACTTCCTTAGTAATACCAGCTCTGGGTGGTGTATCCAGTATTATTGTTAATTTATATTTTATATTTGTGTTAGTATGTTTTTTTTTGTTTTTTTTAAATAACTTTTTATTAAACATACATCAGACATATGTACAACGTACTGAGGAAACATCAAGGTATACATCACATGAATCTCAGGGGTAGTGCTAATCGCTTTTACACATGAGGAATGCTACGGAGTAAGGGGAATGTCCTGTACAGCAGTACAGGGAGGAGCACAGATATCTCCACGATAGATATTCCAGGGGCCCCATATGCGAGCCCATTTCCCAGGGCAACCCCTGGCCAAATACACTGTCTTTTCTCTGAACATACACCAATCTAAATCCTTTTCCCAGGCATCCAGAGTGGGTGCGTGCGCTGCTCCCCACAACTGTGCGATATTTCTCTTGGCGAGCATGAGCCCAAGTGTAACCCATTGTATCTGGTGGGTGTTCAGGTCAGTAGGTTCCCAGATATTCAAGAGGCACCGCCGCGCCTCCGGCTGGAGACGAACTGATAGAACCGTGTTAATCACGTCATGGATTTTCCGCCAGTAGAGACCCACGTGTCTACACTCCCAGATGATATGCATGAAGGTCCCTATGTGTCCACACCGTCGCTTGCGGTCACCACTGTCCGTCAGCCCCATATGGATCAGGCGGGGTCCTGTGACATAGGCTCTGTGGAGGATTTTAAGTTGGACTAGCCTGAGGCGTGCTGAAATGGCTACTACCCGGGGGGAGGAGACCGCGTCCTGCCAGTCCTCGTCATCTATTTCTAGTCCGTCTTGTACCCATTTCCCCCGCAGGGCCTGGAGGGATCCTCGGTGTTGTTGACTAATTTTTGGTAGATCAGTGAGATAGTTTTGTCGGGAGGTGGCCGTCAAGTATCCTATCTTCTAATGGGGAGGCATCAGGAGGGAGCTTGCCCCGGGGAGTGCCCGTAGGAGTGAGTGGGATATCTGAGCATACCGGAAGAACTCGGTGTTTGCAAGTGCATATTCCGCCTGAAGCTCAGTGAATGTCTTGACCCTTCCCGGGCCCCAGATGTCTCTGACCTGAGAGATGCCAATACGATCCCACCTATCAAATCCTTTAGTTTTCCATAGGCTACCTAATTCCTCTGAGTCCCATAACTGGGTAGACATCGTTAACTATCGTCCCCACCCGAGTGAGGAGGACGCCTCGTGCCAGACTCGGACCGTATGCTTAGTGGGACCCGTCAAGATATATTTCCGGGGTCTTGCGTATAATGCCCTATTATAATTTCCCCCAGGAAGCACCCATTTATCCATCGCATAGCCAGGATCATCAACTCTGCCATAGGTACCGTGGTTAACTGCTGCCAATTGTGCTGCCCAATAATATTTTTTCATATCCGGGAGGCTAATGCCTCCGTCGTACCAGTTTAACGTCAGTTTGTTTAGGGCGATCCGAGGTCGCCCCTCCCAAAGCAGCTGTCTCTGTAATCCTTCAATTTCCTTGAAATAGCGAGGGGACAGGATCTAGGGTGTTATGCAATATGTATAGGAATCGCGGCAGGGACATCATTTTGAACAGAGTAGCTCTACCCAAGAGGGAGACGGGAAGTGATTTCCACCTGGCTACATCTTTTTTGAGTCTGCTCAGAGGGGGAAGGAGGTTTTGGTCATAACGGGATTGAGGATCTAGTGAGATAAAAATACCCAAATACTTGAAGCCGGCCGTGTTAATTTGTATTGGACAGCCTTGGGGGAGAAGGGGCCGATCCCCACTTAAGACGAACAGTGAGGACTTGTTCCAGTTGACCGTGAAGCCAGAAAATCTGCCAAATACTTTAAGGATATCTAACACTACTATCAAAGATCTCCTGGGGGACGCAAGATAGAGCAATACGTCGTCTGCGTACAATGAGATGCGGTCCTCACATTCCTGGGACCACTTCAAACCTCTCACTCTGGGGTCACGTCGTATCCATGCTGCCAAAGGCTCGAGGGCCAATGCGAAGAGGAGGGGGGAGAGTGGGCAGCCCTGACGGGTTCCCCGGCTGAGCCGGAACGTGGTGGAAAGCTTGTTGTTAACAACTACCTGGGTCAAGGAATAAATTTCGGGCCAAAGCCCAGTTTTGCCAATATTGCCCAAAGATACGGCCATTCGAGAGTGTCGAATGCCATTGTCGCGTCTAAGGAAACTATTATCGCAGGCTCCTGGATGGTGTGCGCTCTCCCTATCACTCCGTGGACTCTGCGTAGATTCAATGCCGCGTTCCTGTGGGGCATGAATCCGGACTGGTCCGGATGGACCAGTTCACTGATTACTTTGATGAGGCGATTGGCTAAGAGTTTGGCAAGAATTTTGTGCTCCGCATTCAGGAGGGAAATCGGCCGGTATGAAGCACATTCTGTTCTGGATTTGCCCTCTTTATGAATAGCCACTATGGTGGCTATCCTCTGTTCCCTAGGCAACGTGCCCAACTCCCTAGACTCCTCAAACATGGATTTTAGATATGGCGCTAGTTTGTCAGGTTGCAACTTATAAAGCTCAATGGGGAGTCCGTTGGGGCCATGGGCCTTGCCTGAATTCAGGGATCGGATTGCTTGCGCAATTTCGTCCGCTGACAACTCACCATCCATAATATCTCGATCGCCTGGCGAGAGACAGGTGAGTGTGATGTCTCGTATCAATGCCTGCGAGTCTTCCTCCGAACCCCCAGCTAATGTGGTGTATACTGTCTGGAAGTGGTTAGCAAAGCTATTAACAATTTCTTGAGGGTCTGTGATAGTAATGTCGTTGTCTACTCTGAGTTCAGGGACCAATCTACTCGCCAACTCCTTTTTATCGAGCCATGCAATCAATTTTCCCGCTTTATCTCCTAAATCGTAGAGTCTACTTTGTCGTTCTCTACTAAGGATTTTTGCTTTCTCAGTGACCATCGCCTTGTACTCGTGTTGTTTAAGACTCAGCAGATAAAGCTTTTCTGGGGTGACTCCCGCCTCCAAATCACTTTCTAGCCTGTTAATGTCGGCCTCGACATCTGAGACCTCCTTCTGCTTTTATTTTTTGGTTCCTGCGATCATTGATACTGCCTGGCCACGAATCACCGTTTTAAATGCCTCCCATAGAGACTGAGAGGAGAGCACCGTACCCACATTTTCGGTGAAGTAGTCACCCATAGTTTTGATGAGGTGCGTACGGATTTTGGGATTGCGGAGATGCCAGGGATTAATGGGCGCTATTTTTCCCACTGTATTATGACTAAGGGCAATGTGAATCCATAGTGGTGAATGATCCGATATCCCCTGGCCAGGTGTCTAATCTCATGGATATATTTGACCTGCTCTGCCGGCATCAAACAGTAGTCCAGTCGGGAAAGGCTGTGATGTGCGCCGGAGTGGAAAGTGTACTGGGCCTGGTCCGGATGATATGACCTCCACCCGTCTACTAACCCCAAAGTGTCAAAGTCGGGCAACCACCGGGAAGAGGGCCCTACATCGCGCGGAGGGAATCTGTCAAGTGTACCCGAGACTACGGCATTAAAGTCGCCCCCCAGAATGAGAAGACCCTCCGGGACGGAAAGTAACACCGAGCCCAGGTCTGTAAAGGTGGAGCACTGCAGTCCCAGGGGGACATATATTGACATGGGTGTGATGGGTCGGCCCTCCCACATCCCCGAGATCCCTACATATCTGCCCCTGTCATCCGCCCAAGTCGATGTGACCGCGAGGGGAAGGGAGGTCTTGATCATAATTCCCACTCCTCGGGACCCTGTCGTGAATCCCGCATGTACGGCCATTTTGTACTCCCCTCTTTGCATAGCCTTACATATATTTCCCATCAAATGCGTTTCCTGCAACAGGACTACGTCTGGAGCCTGTTTTTTGAAGTATTGGAGTACAACACTGCACTTTATCTTGTCCCCCAACCCGTTGACATTCCAACTCAATACTTTAATATGCTTTTCTCCCATGGTTCATGCTGTACAAAACCTCGGATTGCGATTTCCTCAACAACTATGTCGGATTCAGACGCCGATGCAAAAACTATAACATAAAACCAATACAAACCCCCACCCAACTACCCCCACCCTGCTACCCTGCCCTCTGGACTTTGAACTGCCCATAGAAAACTTGCAGAGTGCCTTTCGCCCCTATAATGATCTAGTAGTAGAACTTGTGTGGACGTGACTTCTCGACCCTCTACTTCCTCCTCTAAGGATGAACTCCCTTACTGCCCCCGCGGTGAGTCAGTCCACGCCGTTTATACTGCCATTTAATGAGGGAGCGTGTCCCCACGGAGACTGGCCGCCACCCCCCCCCTGTACCTGTCTCAGACCTTGTTAGGGAGTATTGTACATTACATTCGGGACCATGATTAGACTGTGTGAATCCGCTATATAGAGGTCCGGGAACCAGCTTCTCCTCCCGCGTCGCCACCTCGCCCTGTCCGCTCCATGCGGTACTCAAACCAGTCAGTTGCCTCTTCCGGCTGTTCAAAAAACAAAGTTCTCCCCTCTGCTTCTACACGGAGGCGTGCAGGAAACAACATGGAGTATTTCAGGCCCGCGTCTCGTAGCTTACGCTTTACCATCATGAAGGATCGTCTCTGTCTCTGCACCCGCTGCGTGAAGTCTGGGAAGAAGGAAATGTCTGCATTTTCGAAACCAAGGGGGGTTCGGTTCCTGGCGTGCTGGAGTACGGCATCCCTGTCACGAAAGTTGAGGACCCTTGCCAGCATCGGTCGAGGAGGGGCCCCCGGCTTAGGAGGACCCCCCGGAACTCTGTGTGCCCTTTCCACGACAAAGAACTTGCTGAGTCCCTTGGGCTGCAGTTGCTGTAATATGAGGTCTTCGACAAATAGGTCCGGCGCCTGTCCTTCTGCTTTCTCCGGCACTCCCAAAATTCGAAGATTGTTGCGCCGGAGGCGCCCCTCATAGTCGTCCAGTTTGAGTTCAGTGGCTTTACGGAACGTCTGCAGGTCCCGGAGCTCGCCCTGCAGTTGATTCACATCCTCGACCAAGCTGGCAGTAGTAAGTTCCACTTGCGCTACTTTTTTGTGGACTTTAGAAAGGTCTGCCCTGATCAGGCTGACGTCAATAGCCATAGTGTCTATTTTGTGTTCCAAAGTAGTCTGGACAGTTGTGATCGCCTTCATCACGTCTTTCAGGGATGACTCTGGTTCCTCTACGCCCTGTTCGGCGGCTGCCCCTCCCAAGGACTGCCGACCGTGTAGCGCCTCCTTGGACAAAGTATACCGGTCCAGCTTGTTGGTCTGTATTGTTTTTGACCCCCTAGCGCCTGCCCCTTTGCCTTTCTCCATGGTGGATATAAGTTGTGGCCACTATCCTGAAGGCACACGCCGTTTTAGCCCCACTTCGGTCAAAAGTTAACTCAGTGGGGACAAGGGAGTTGTGCGGTTTGCAGTCACAGCCGTGCCAATGCTCGTGAGGGTTTCCGCTTGCCTAGGCGCAATGTCTCTTCCCCACTGACCACAGCAGTACACCAGAGTAGGGCGCGGGCTTATAGGTGGGTCAGACACCGGCGTGCCGCTCGTGCTGGCTCGCCAAAGTGCGCCTCTGCCAACGACCAGATGCACTCACAAGTTCAGGCCGTCAGGGATCCTGCCCGCCAAGATGATGCGTCACCAGCCGCTCATGGGCTCTCGTCGGCTCCCGCGAAGCCCGGCCTCCATCCGGTGCCGATTTGGGGCAGGGGTCACTCAGTCACCATGGCGTCTCAGGTGCCCTCGCCGCCCCCAGAGCAGCCGCTGTGTCCTTACACCAGGCAGAGATCGTCTCTGAGGCGATATGTTCCCCCACGACTCGGGTCGGCAATCACCTGCCTGCTCCTGGGGCCGGGAGGGCGCCGGTAATGTATTCCCGGGGGCTGCAGGTGGCGGCGCTCCAGCAGTGGTCCACTGACCTCCGCTCCTGTTACTGCATGCAATCGGGCCGCAGGCCGCGTCCCCCAGGCTCACGCTGCACTGGCCTCGAGCAACCAGCTCGCCGATGCGGGCCGGTTCCCTTCCGCCCGATTGACGGTTGCTAGTTACCGACTTCGGCAGCCAGATGGACGCATGCCCGCTCGGCACTCCTGGGTCCCGCTGCTGTTTCGGTCTTCCTGTCGCCCGTGCGCGACTCTTCCGCGACGGCTGTGCTGCGTCCCACTCACGGTTCGGCTACAAAATCGAGCCCCCGGCTTCTCCACTCGGACAGGCCCAAAATTGCCGGGGCTTGTAACCCCACTCCCAGACGTCGTAGCACTGCGGGGGTGGGACGATGGTGCACCGCTGACTTTCCGGCGTGGACACCCATCTCGAGTGGCACGGATAATTAAGCAGGATAGACGGAGGAGGAGAGAGGTTCACGGAGCTAGTGACTTAAGCGGCCATTTTGCTCCGGCACTTGGCCACG
>CAWUFW010022283.1:0-99116 GCA_963921515.1 Calotriton arnoldi | reverse complement strand
CTATTTTGCGAGTCTCAAAAAATTGGGACTTGCAAAATAGTGTTTAGTGACTTGCAATTAGGAAGGGGCATTCTAAAGGCGCCCCTTCCTAATTGCGATTAGCAGCCCTATGTATGAATGTTTTGCGACCGCAATTGCGGTCACAAAACACTCACAATTTACCACCCTCTTCAAAAGGGTGGTAAAGCAGTCGCAAATGGGAAGGGGTCCCAAAGGGACCCCTTCCCCTTTGCAAATGCAGGGGAAAATATTTTGTAGGGGCTGGCAGTGGTCCCAGGGACCACTACCTGCCCTTAAGAAATGAAACAAAAACGTTTCTTTTTTTTTTTTTTAAATGCATCCCATATTACTTTAGGGAAAATGGGCTGCATTTAAAAAAAAAGAAAACTGCTTAATTTAAAAGCAGTCCCAGACATGGAGGTCTGCTGTGCCCAGCAGGCCACCATACCTGGGAGGGCCAGCAATTCCCAATGGGGTCGCAAATTACGAGTGCCTCATTAATATTCATGAGGCTCGCATTTTGCAACCCCATTGGGAATCGCAATCAGTGTCTCAGACACTGTTGTACATTGTAAATTGCGACTCGCAATTTGCGACTCGCAATCGAGTGCAAATTGCGAGCCGCAATTTACAATGGTCGTACATCTGGCCCATAGAACCTAAACCACCCGACCCCTGTGACAATAGGATCATAACGAAGGACTGGAGAAGAGATAATCCAGATCAACCTTGGACTTGTGCAGAATAGGTGCACAATTTTTAATTACGAAATGTACAGTATGTGCACAAACTTGAATTTGTCCTGAAGAAGGAGGCGAAATTTTCAAAGTGCCGCTAAAAGGCTGCATCAACATAATTGCAAATTTTATTTTGAAAGAAAATAAAGAAATAGAACTGATGACGAATATGATAAAGTTTAAACTTTTAAATGAATTAGTATTTGTTTTAAATGTATTTGTTTTTAGTCTAATGAAGTTCTTCTTATAATCTAAGGACAATTGACATATTGCTATAATATTTAGTATGTAAAGCTGGGTTGATGAATTTCTGTGAATTGGTGAATTTGTATAGGATGGTCAATGTTTGTTAAAAGTGTATGTTTATAAATTTGTATACAACAGATAAATATTTGTTATACTTAGCCATGAATACATATTATTTGAATAAGAACAGGAGATAGTGGTTGATTAATAATATTGAGTATTACAACTTTACATTTTACATCTTTCAGTGCATACTTATTGGATTTTATGGTGAGGTGATAGCACAAAAGGGGATTTTCTTTTTAAGATTGTCTGATCTACCCTGTCCCTTTTGGCTAAAAGAGGGTAACTCTCTTAATTTTAGAGTTAACATTTCTATATTGACCTGCACCAAACCCCTGATATCCCAGTACCCAACTCCAGTTTACAAGTTAAATCTCAATACTATAGTTCAAGGGGGTGATTGTCCGGACAAAGAGAGCTATTTGAATCCTGCATATCAGAGGCTGGGATACGAGCAAAACAACTTATATGGTTTCTACTGTTGAGATGTGTTTGTACATAATGTACAAATGTACACAAAGAATTTGCAGCAAATGTATTAACCCTTGCAACAGTCTCGCTGGTGTATTAGCCTCTGTGCTGCAGGTTATGCACCAATGCCATGTCAGGGGGGAGTACTATGAAGATGTTAGTCCTAGCACATTGGGCAACCTACAAGTTGAGTTTGAAGTGCTTTAAAAAAAAATTGTGATACCAGGGTGTACTGCAAATCAAGGCAGACAAGTGCTATAGGAGTTCTATGGATCTTTCTGTATCAATATATTAGTGCATGTTGCAAACCCGGATTGAGGTTCTTTTCAAGAGACTTCTGCATGTTTTGATACTGTGATTCCAGGGTGTACTGCAAATCCGATTGCAGCTACACTGTGAGAGCTCTAATAGGATCAAATTACTTTGCTACAAATGTATACTGTGGACCACAATATAGATGTTAGAACTCATAGGGTCTCATTTCTAAGGCCCTACCAGCACTTTTGCGCCACCAGAACATCACTTTTTTTGGCCTTCTGGTGGTGCAATGTGCCTCGGCATATTTATAAGGGCACGTAAAGCCACTTTACGTGGCTTTTCATGGCCTTATAAATATGTGCCCCTTTTACGCAGAAAACTGCATGAAAGGGGCATTCCATGGGTGTTCCTACGCAATACCCATGGAACCGGACACATTCCCAGATTTACGAGAAATCGTAAACCTGGGAATGTGTCAGATCCTAACTCCACCCCAAGGGTGGCATTAGGGAAGCACAACAAAGAGAAATGTTTTAATTTCTGCTTGTGATTTCCTTATTCTATGTGTGCTGCATTCTGCAGCACACATAGAAAAAGGAAATTGCCTGAATTGATTGATTTTGTGCAGGGAGGTGTCCCTTCCTACACAAAATCAATCAGCCCCACAACGTAGGCACCCTTGCACCATGGTGCAAGGGTGCCTGCTTTGGCGCACGGCAACCCATTGTGAGCCAGCACTGGGGAAAAGGACAGGAACGCGCTGTATCACATAGATATGGCGAATTCCTTCCCTTTTGTTTTGACGTAGGGCAGCGCAGCAAGATTCCTTGCGGTGCTGCCCTACTAAAAACCTCATAAATGTGGCCCATAAGGTTTCAGTATTTGGAGTCCAGAGCACAGTGCAAATCCAGATGGCTGCATTGCATGAGGTCTGCAGTTATCTTGGCACTGGTGAACTAATGTGTCATGTATGTCAGGATTGAGGTGCATCGGAAAACCTCTCTTGATGTTTCAGTGGTTAGGGCAATTTAAAATAGCTGTGCATTATTACAGCTCAATAAATGTGTCAGTACCAGAAATGAATGCGCTGTACAAGCCAAAGCGTGAGGGTTGCTTCGGGGTATATGATTGTTGTGCTTGGGCTTTGAGGTGTTTCTGGCTATTTGAAGCCTTGTCTGCTATTTAGAGACATTGATTGGGTCTGCTTGCACATATGAGGCTGTAATTGCGTGTATGATCCCAGAAATGTGAGAATTTGCTTGGGCATGTGAGATTCTAATCAGGCATTTAAGTTTCTACTAGACTATTGTCTATAATTTTACATCTGGACTTGGCATATTTTTCAGCTTCCTTTGTAATGTTCAAGTGGCAATTAAACTACCTTTTTGTATGTTTCAGTGACGTTTTTGTTATTAGATCTTGCATATACTGTACTTCGTGTTAGCTATGTGACTTCCTGTTATGCCTATAATGCCTTCAGAGACAAATGGCATTTGATGCCATTAAGGTCAAAGGATGTGTGATTTCACACCATGTGATGTCTTTTGGGTCATGTAATGTCACTTACTCTACCCCTGGCATTTTGCTGACTCGACGTCCATGCTCGACAACAGTCTAAAAGAGAAGTCTGGAATGTGCAGGCAGCCTCAGGTGCACATACTGACATAACAATCCACCTTTGTACATTTCCACATTATGACAGGCACATGTTAATAACAGTTAAGTAAAGGTAGGTTTGGGCTGTATTACTGTGCTCCCAGGCCTGAATACAATACATCAATTGTCAGGAGAGCTGTTGGGTGGAGAAAGAGAGAAAAGAACCAGAGGGAAACTTCCTTCTTATCATGCATAATCTCTTCTGGCAGCAGCATTCCCCTCCATTAACCAACATGGTTATTCCAGTTTGCTGTTGTTTATGGTTAACATCTTTATTTTCCCGGTACTCCTCATTTCCTGATGGCAAAAGCCTCATCGATACCAAAACAAATCAAAGACCATCATTTCTCCTACCCTTCTAAAGTCAGGAAACTGAGTGCCATAAAAGGGGACACTTAAAACTAGCAAAAACTGCAGGGGTGAGGGATTAAACACTACATAAAAATAATTATTAGATTTCCTACCTTGGACCTGTGTAAAAGATGCACAGATGGGACTGCTAGATTGTCAGTAAAATAAGTATGCTTGTCCAATCAAAGGCGCAAAAGAAACAATTGATAGACGGAATGCTGGACAATGCAAACATTCACCCCCAGTCACAAGGATCTGGGTTAAATCCATCTTTCTTTTGCTCACCACTCCACCCCAGTTTGGACCCAGCCATATGCAAAGCAGTCTTGACCTTGTTCCTTGTTGGAACAGTCCAGCCCGAACTGCCAAGCCAGGTCCTCCCTCGACTGGAAACAAGCATCCTGTGACCGGTTTCAGGGCATCACCCTTCATCAGCCAGCCTAGCTTGAATCCAGTGGTGTAGTGAGCACAGGCCCCACGTCTGGGCATACCCTTCCCTCTTAGGGCGACATATGCAAAATAAACAATTGATGGACGGAATGCTGGACAATGCAAACATTCACCCCCAGTCACAAGGATCTGGGTTAAATCCATCATTCTTTTGCTTACCACACCACCCCAGTTTGGACCCAGCCATAGGCAAATGCAGCAGAGACATCATGATTCACTTGAGGTTTTCCTTCTCGTGAGTCATGCATGGCCTCTCGCCACTCTCAACAATGGTAATAAATAGCATGCCACACTCTCCACATAAATTAATGTTCATATTCCTGTTACGGCCACTTTTTCTTTCCCTCCCTGCCTTTATGTGTCTCGTAGGCAGCCTCCTAGTATGTGCTGTATAGAATGTTGGTGTAAGGGACTAGAATATGTCAGGGCATTACAAATATTCTCATACTGGTTCTCATGAGGAAGGAGTAAATGTTTCAATGCTCTCTTTACTACTGTATTCTTTCACGACTCCAGTACTTGAGAAATGTCAGCTTCATGATTAGCAGACAGTAGAGTGGTGCATAGTGGAGTAGAGAAGCATAGAGTGAAGAGGCGTAGAGTGGAGTGGTGCAGAATAGAGTGCAGAGACGCAGTGTGGAGTAGCATAGAGTTGAGTGAAGTAGTGTGGAGTGGTGCAGAGCACAGTGCAGTGGTCTGGAGTGGTGTAGAGTAGAGTGGAGTATGGTAAAGTCGAGTGTGCATAGTTGTGGTAGCACACTGTCATTACAGACAACACATATTCAATTGAAATGAACATTACATTTGAACAGACATACAGTTTTACTGATAAAAGTATACAGCGCACAAATGATAATGTGTGGAAATGGCATCACCTATTCTATTACTTTGTTTTGTTCATATTAAAATATTTGTTTCCACCACGCTTCAGAAATGCCCAAAAATGTGCTTCATTTGTGATTTGTTAATTCTGTTATATTCTGGAATATCTGCACTTTTCATTTACATTTTGTTGTGTGCTAGGAAAAAAAAAACATTGTACAGCCTTCTTGCAGCACACCCACAGTAGCCATCATGATTGTCACATAAACACTCTCCCTTTGAAGTCAGAGAATGAAAAGTAAACACCAAGCTCCTTTGGAAGAAATAGCCTAACATTTGACCTCTGTATTTAAATGCACAGCAAATGTGACAAGAACAAGATTTAAAGGCCTGTTTACAGAAAACAAGTACTCCGTAGGATACACTAAATAAGGTATGGGCCACAGAAGGGACGAACTCAAACTGAACAGCCTAAAACAACCAAATGTGAGTTACAAACCACAAAGCCAATGGTCAGCAATGATGAGAATGCTTTCCCAGGGAAGCTTTCCGAATGTCCTCAAGATGTCATTACCAAACCAGACAGCTGTGCTGTCTAGTAGCCTTCGACCTAATAATAGAGTATTAATTTGACCCCTGTTAGATTACAATACCACATAATATATTTAGGAGAAATAAACAATGAACTTCAGAAACTCCAGAAGATCCAGAACCAAGCAGCGTGATTGTTCTTGAATCTAAAAGCAGATGGCTGCATCATTGAGACAAGTACACTGGCTGCCTGTACAACAAAGAATCAAAGTCAAACTGCTTTGTACAATACAAAAAATTGTTTAGCAGAACCAGCCAAATCTGCTTTCAGAAAGCAACCCAACGCTTTGTTCCTGGCCACCTGCTCAGATGAAACAAAACTAATTGGATTGTCACAATGAACTTCAAAATAAGAGATTTGAAAATAAAAACAGTAAAAGGCCAGGAAATCACTCTTTGGAATGCCCTTGCATTCGAACTCTGCAATAGCTCCCAGACTTCAAAAGAGTGTTGAAATCAAAAATCTTCAAGGAGCCCTTTGACCCCTAAAATCATGCCTTGGGAATCCCTGAAAAAATAAACTCTTCAATGAAGAATTGGACCCCTTTACACCTTCACTGGGCTCCCCATCTTTGGGAGTGGGCCACTCCCTCCCCCACTGCTCACAAAGGTTTATCCCCCCTTACAAATCCCTTTTTAATGTGCTGTGAAGTGGTGACATGGTGACACATTATAAATCATACAAATAAATACATTAAAGTCTGCTGGGACATATCAAAGACATTATTCGCTTGGCTCGCCCCCAAGTAAAAGACAGAATGTGTGTAGAGTGGAAAGGTGCATGGGGCAGGGTGTAGGAAGCTGGCTCTCTGTATAGTGCACTAAAACGTAGTACACTGTGTAGAGAGTCCAGGGAGTCCCCAATTGGTTTACAGAGGCAAAAGTAGATAGGACTAACGCTCTATTTGTGGCAGTGTAGGTGAGCAGTTAGGCTTATCAGGGGGTAGTGCTAAGCATTTGTTGTACTCACAAAGGGAATAAATGAGTCACACACTCAAAAAATAAATCGAGAACAAGGCCCTAACAGTTCATTTTAGAAATCTGTAAAAATTTGACCTAGTAGAAAAAAGTTAACCAAAGGCAATTTTGGGATTTACTTGTGTGGTCACTTATTGGTATCAGGAAACGCAAGGTATTTGCAAAGTCGCAGACCCCACCCTCGATCCACCAGTGTAGAAAGCTGACTCTCTATATAGTGCACTAAAACAAAGTACACTGTGTAGAGAGTCCAGGGAGTCCCCAATTGGTTTACAAAGGCAGAAGAACATAATACTAATGCTCTATATGTGGTAGTGTGGGCGAACAATTAGGCTTGTCAGAGGCATTGTTGTACTCACAGAGGCAATAAATGAGACATGCTCAAAGAATAAATCGAGACCAATTTGCAAAAATAACATGTATTTTTTTATATATTTTTAGACAAAGGGCATCGTTCAAAGGTAAATACTTAATTTCTTATAAATTATTCAAGTTCGGAAAATAGTTCACAGTTCTGCGCAAATACGCACAGTGGATTCCTATGGAAGGAAAAAGAGAAACTCACTGGAAATAGCACAGGCGGTTCTAGGTGTTCACCTTCTGGATGTGGAGTGGTAACCAACCAAGTTCAAGAGGCCACCAGCAGCTCATAAGGAGAGTCCTGGATTCAGCCCGCAGCAGGGTGCTGCAGGCATTGGTAGCTGGTGCGCTATGAAGAAGGGGGGACACTTAGAAACAGGCTGCAAAGGGGGGCTTGTAGGCAAGTCTGAGGGCTCCCAAACAGGGCTCAGGTCACAAGGGCCTCTGGAGCATGGAAGCACAACCAGTTCATCGGTGCCCAAGCTGGCGGGCTGGGTGCAGAGCAGGTTGGTCAACCAGGCTCTGTGCGCAGAGGAGATCTTCACGGTCAGGGGAAAGCAGCTTGCTGGGATGATTTCAGGACTGCTGGGCCACTCACAGACTAGGTCTCAGGGGGTCTTGATGTCCCTCGATTGGTGCTTGCTTCCTGGACAGTTGGAGTCCGGATGGGACTCTGTCGGTCGGTGTTGGTTGCAGGGTGCCTGGTACCCCGGGAATTCGTACGGCACAGCTTCAGTCGGTCCTGGTGTCTTCACACTCAGTGGGGAGACAGAGTTGACCTTCCAGAGCACAAGTACCTCTTCCTGGGCGGTTGCGGCATTGGTCTGGCCGGGGAGTTGCAAGTCAGTAAACCAGACTCTGCGGGTTCAATGCCTGCGATCTACATGGGAGTAGCTCCTCTACTCCAAGGGAGTTCTTGGGTGATTAGCAATGGTCTGGAGGTCCTCTGGGGTTTTTAGAGGGCTCAAAGTGGCAGGACTAGAGAGTTCACTCCAATGGTCGAGTCTTGGAGCAGCAGACAGGGGTTTGTGCCAAAACTCCACAGCAGGCATTCAGTTCTTGGGTTCAGCAGCTCTTCTTTGTTAGTTTCTCCTTTAAGTCCGTTGAATCTGAAGTTCTGGGTCGAGGAGTGTCACTTAAATGCTCAATGTAGGGGCGTTAAGGGGAGTACCAGGTAGTAGCCAATGATACTTACCTAGGGGTGACTACACCTTCTATATGACCACTTCCTGTAGGAAGTGGGCATAACCATGACCCTAATAGGCTAAGTCTCTCCAACACAAGATGGAGGATTTGGAAAAGTGGGGTCCACATCCGCTGCCCCACCTTAGGGGTGGTGCTGGCTAGGTGTTGGCCTACCCCCTCATCTAACTAAGTTTTCCACCTGTGCCCCCAGCGAAAAGTGGGGTCAGGACGGGGACTGGCATCTTCCACTATCTGGAGAGGCCTGGGTTGCATTTCAAAGGCAGCAAGGCCTTTGCAGCTTCCCACCCTGGAAGGCAGTTCCTGCTTGGATGAGGTTACCTATATCTCATGCAGTGTCTGTAGACATATGCAAAAAGAAGAATAGCTGGACAGAATGCTGAATAATGTCAAAGATTCACCCCAGTACAGAGATCTGAGCCTAAATTCATCGCTTTTTTGCTCCCCATGCCATACCAGTTTAAACCCAGCCATATGCAAATCAGTCTTGACCCTGCTCCCAGTGGGAACAGTCCAGCCCGAACTGCCAGGCCCTGTCCTCCTTGGAACGGAAATAAGCATCCTAGGACCGGTTTCAGGGTATCACCCCCTCATAAGCCAGGCTAACTTGACTCCAGTGGCATGGAGGGCACGGGACCCAAGTCTGGGCATACCCTTCCCACTCTGGGTGACAAATGCAACAAGAATATTTAATGGACAGAATGCTGAACAATGTCAAACATTCGCCCCAGTACAGAGATCTGGGCCTAAATCCATCATTTTTTTGCTCCCCATGCCATTCCAGTTTAAACCCAGCCATATGCAAATCAGTCTTTACCCTGCTTCCCATGGGAACCGTCCAACCCAAACTGCCAGGCCAGGTCCTCCCTGGACTGGAAACAAGCATCCTAGGCCCAGTTTCGGGATGCTGGCTAGGTGTGGGCCTACCTCCTAATCTAACAAAGTTTTCCAGCTGTCCTCCCGGCGAAAAGTGGGGTCAGGACAGCTGGATTGGCATCTTCCACTATCTGGTAAGGCCTAGGCCGCATTTCAAAGGCGGCATGGCCTTCGAAGCTTCCCACCCTAGAAGGCAGTACCTGCTTGGATGAGGTGTGAACACCTCCGCCCAGAGCAGGCTATGTTTCCGGACTCTGAAAGAGAAGGCTCCCACCCCAGGAGGCCAGAGACATGTCTAGTGATGGTAGGGTGGTTGAGTCTAGTGTGCAACCACACTACAAGTCAGTAGGTTTTCAGGAGGCACCTCTAAGGTGCCCTCTGTGTGCATTCCTTAATAAATTCGACACTGGCATCAGTGCAGGTTTTTTAAGACGAGATGTTAGGTACCAAGCATCTTGGGGTACAGTGAGGCCATCATGGAGTTGGGGGCTTCGTAATGATGAGTGTCCAGCCCATGTACTCAGGATGGCTTCCCTGTGAACTTACAATGTCTAAGAATGGACTTCGGTATTGCAGGGGCATATCTGCTCAGACAGATGTGTCCACACATGGGATATAGTGCACCCTGCCTTCGGCTGTAACGCCTGCTATAGGGGTTGCTTACCTATATCTCATGCAGTGTCTGTAGGCATGGTACACAGGGTTGTGTGCCATGTTAACTCTTCGGCTTTGTCTGCACCAAGACACGCAGCCTGTAATGGCAGATTGCATCATCTTGGTGGGGGGTCACTAGGGTGGCACAATTCGTGCTGCTGCATTAGTGGACCCTCTTCAGTCCCAATGCCCATGTACCAGGGCTTCCATTTACTAGGGACTTACAAGGGGGCTGAAGTCATGCCAATTGTGGAACAATGCTACTTTTTTGGGAAAGAGTTCTGGCACTGGGGACAGGTTAGTAGGGATCCAATGCACTTTCAATCGAAATCACACCAAGTATCAGGCAAAAAGTGGGGGTGACCATGTTAAAAAGAGTCACTATCTTGCACAGGATTATGGCCTCCAGAGCTGTCATTTCATAATCATGTATTCACGTTCTGGCAGCAGCATCACATATTTCCCAGTCTTTGGTCAGTAGCTTAGCAAGATGCCATGTGCCCTGGTGCAATCAAGGAAAATGCCCTCTTTACTGTTGTTGGGGTAGTAAAAATACAGAGGTTGTCATGGTTCAATGAGACCCCCATGGCTCTGGGCCCCGATGCCACTGTAGCTGATGCACCAATGAAGCTATGCTCCTGGCTTTGATGTCAGCGGACCACTCAGCACACTGATGGGACAAATCCATGAAAACGTTTTCTGCTGCCTGCAGATCTGTATTGCCAGGAAGACCTAGGGCTAGCACACAGGGATTCCATGGCATTTTCCTTGGCAGATCGTGCCCTTTGCATCTTCCTCACTACAAAGGTAGTGGGGAGGTGTTGCATGTCATGTCCTCTGCACCTGAGAATATAAGAAGGCCTCAGCATGACCCTTAATATAACAAGGAATACATCACCTTCTTAATAGCCCAGGTACTACACCAGTCTCGTATTGGCAGAGGAACCAGGGCTTTTAGGATTCAGGAACTCATGTAAGAGTGAGAGAGGCAGCACCTGGATGCCCTCAAGGGTAACCAGTAGCGCTCTACAAATCTACTGATTGATTGATTGAGTGAGGGAGTGACAACTGTTTGTGTAGGGATGCTCACTGTACCGACCACAGACGAAAGCAAAACCAGGCTTATGTACATCTGACATCGGTCATTTTAGGGGCATCGAAATGCTCAAAGTAACATCTCTTAAACTATGGCCCCCACCCACCCAACATTGCAGTTAACAGTTCTATATCCGAGGTCTGACACTGGCAGGCTTAATTGAATTAAAGGGGAAAACAAAAATATACTAGATTGCTCTCTACACTTCCCTAAACCCACCGGTAATAATCTAGCTCCATTTATTCAATGTGTTTTGCCCTGCATTAATGTGAAATTATTTGGGGCCCAATTTGCAGTCTAATTCCAGGACTGTTGCTTCCTGGTTAGCATTATGTTATACAGGTACCGCTACATACAATCAATCAGGGAATTGTAAGCGCGCTACTCACCCGTGAGGGTCTCAAGGTGCTGAGGGGGGGAGGGGTACATAGATACAGGGCAACATGCTGGATGTGCATCCTTCGTCTTTTTGAGCAGAACAATGGGCCATATGTACATAGACTTCCGTTTGCGATTTCCTAATAGCGAATTTTGGTGATTCGCTAGTAGAAAATCTCAAACAGCTATGTACAATAGTGTGTTTTACACTGTTAGCGATTCCCAGTGGGTTGCAAATGACCTACCTCATTAATTTTCATGAGGTAGATCGCAATTTGCGACCCATTAGAAATTGCTAAAAACACAGGGATGGTGGCCTGCTGGGGACAGCTGACCACCATGTCGGTGTTTGCTTTTATATAAAGCAAAAAATGCAGCCCGTTTTCCTTAAAGGAAAACAGGATGAGTTTCAAAAACAAAGATGAAAAGTTCTCTTTTCATTTTTTAAGAGTAGGCAGTGGTCTTTGGGAGCAGTCCTTGCTCTCAGAAAACGTTTTTGCATACATTCACAAATGGGAAGGGTTCCCTTGGGGACTCCTTCCTATTTGCGAATGCGTTACCACCAAAATGAATCTGGTGGTAAAAGGCGAATGTTTTGCGACTGCATTTGGGTTTCAAAACATTCAGACATACCACTGTGAGACACTATTAGGAAGGGACGCCCTAAACACATAATTTCCTATATCCGAATCACTGAGCCATTACCAAATCACAAAATAAGGTGTGGTACATGTAAAAAGGGTTTTTTTCTTGTCACAAATGAATCAGGCTGTTTGCGACTGATCCAGCGGGTTACTAGCAACAAGCATTCATACACAGAATACTCACCTGGGCCCATTCATTCATACTACGCTAGCAATTTCCGCTGGTGGGTCAGTTGTACTCTTTATCAATATCCCTGCTACCAATTACTTTTCTGATTGAAGAGTAATGACTTACCAATGGACCCTTTGATAATTGGGAAGTTTAAAATGAGTGACATTCAATTAAAGTCATAATCCTGAAATAATCACTGAGTCAGGAAGTTTTAAAATGTTTATCTAAAGTTTAGCAGAGTAAAATACAGAACTACATGATACTTAATCGTATGTCAAGGATGAAGCATAAATCAATTATCGATCAATGACGGTTCCTCAGAAAGAAGAAGATAGAGACAGTAGCAGAGCTAAAGGTTGCATTTATATTTACCTAAAGGTGCGAGAAACCAAACCCCTTGGCCAAGGAGTTGGAAGGATAGGTCCCAAGAAGGATGAAGACCAAAGACCTCCGGACCAGGTTCAGGACAGGTGACCTCTCTATCAACGACGCCTGCGTCGTTCCCCTCTCTGACACTTCGCTCCTCCTCGAGTTCTTCCGTGTCTTCCTTCTAATGGATTCCGCCGCAACCACCTCAGGACCTCTTTGGACAGCGGTTCAGTCTGCAATCGATCAGCTCGTTCTGTGGTCCTCTTAGCTGACAGCCTCAACGCCAAGCTAACGCTAACTAATTAACTAATTCTATATCTATTATACCCTTCTACTCCCAGGTACCTCCCATTAATGTTTCCAAATTATGGGCCCACTACTTCTGATTGGACTGGGACAGGGGGTTGATCCTCAAACCATGTCACTTTAGTTCAATTTCTTTAAGCCCATTGTTTTTAAACACCGTCCATCACAATTAATACATTTGCTTTATTTCCCACCCGTTTCCCATTGATTCCGTAATACATTTTGTATACATTTGTTTCGACTTCAGGTACATTTCAGTTGAACTTGTGAACCAGGCTTTGCGACCTTGGAGGGCTTCCAAGTTGACTTCATCGCTTCCTCTGGTCAGCCTTGCAGGGCGCATGTGCAGAGCCAATGTCTCTCGAGCTGCAGTTCAACCAACCCAGGCCCATTTATGAACTAATAAAAGTCAAAGAAGAAAATATTAAAATCACAAAATAAATGTTTTCACTGTATACCCACTTTGTCTACTCTATTCCCATTTATTTATAAATCTATCCCGCATTAATAGTATTAGAATACCACAGTTTTAATTGCAGCGTATGCGCAAGCTTTAGCACGTGAAAACATTTAAGCAGCCATTTTAATACACACTGCGCAGAAGCAAAGATTTCCCTCCAAGCAAAGAAAGACGTCATACCACGTGATATGGTTGACACATGCGCAATGAAATTCCCGCGCTTAGCGGCCATTTTAGATTTAGACAAGCATTACTTATTAGTTTTAAACACATAGGCAAGCTTCACTCGTATAGTGTTCATGTGTGCATTTGTTAGTAGAGACATTACAAAGTTTAATAAATTAATACTGTGAGAGGATTGCTTACGAGCAAGTCTCATTTTGAGTTCTTGCTCCATCACGACCAGAAAAAAACGTTGTGCACGTGGCACAATGTGCCTTCCCTTATGTAATGTGGAAATTATAGAGAACAGAGAGAGCATCAAACGGTATGGGGGGGGCAGACACTTTCATATTTTAATTCTTTATTTATGGTCCTCTTTAGTGCAAACTCCACCCAGCCGGTTTTCAGGGAGATGTATGTGAGTAAAACTAGGCTTAAAGGTTGACTTTGCCTTGACCTTCATTTCATTACAGACAGATTTTAACACAGTACCGAACTGGTGTAATTGGCAGGGCCGTTTCTAGGTGTTTTGCCGCCCTAGGCGAGAATTGAAAAATGCTGCCCCCTCCCGTTTACTACCATCACTCTCTCCCCCTGTCATCCCGGCTAGTTAATTTCATTTAAGTTAATTTATTCTTCAGCCCACCTCTCTTGGTTACCAAGTACTAGGGAGTGAATTCAACCAGTTAATATTGTCTAACAAGCAGCCAAGTCTGCAAAAAATCTAACACTTGGACGTGATTCAATAATAATTCATCACCAAATACGCTCGTAAAACTGACTGGTGAAGACTGAAGGACGAACTTGAGTTGGAACACACCCCAAAAAGGAAATAGAAATAAGTGTCCAGTTAATCAGCACTTCACCAGCCTTCATTCACTGTGCCTCAGCCCTCCCGCCCCCTCCTCGTCCTGCCCTCAGCGCTTCTCCAGGCTTCACTGTCCCTCAGCCCTCCCTCCCATCCTCCTTCCGTCAGCGCTTCTCCAGCCTTCAATTTTTCTCAGCCCTCTCTTCCCCTTCATCCTCCTACCCTCAGTGCTTCTCCATCCTTCACTTTGCCTCAGCCCTCCCTCTCCCTCCCCTCCTGCCCTCAGAGCTTCCCCAGACTTCACATTGCCTCAGCCCTGCCTCCCCTTCCTCCTGCTGCCCTCAGCGCTTCTCCAGGCTTCTCTTTGCCTCAGCCCTCCCCCGATCCTCCTGCCCTCAGCGCATCTCCATCCTTCACATTTCCTCAGCCCTCCCTCCCCCTCAACCTCCTGCCCTCAGTACGTCTCCATCCTTCACTTTGCCTTAGCCCTCCCCTTCATCATTCCTTCCCTCAGTACATCAGCAGCCTTCATTCACTGTGCCTCAGCCCTCCCACCCCCTCATCCTCCTGCCCTCAGTGCTTCTCCATCATTCACTTTACCTCAGCCCCCTCCCGCCCTCAGAGCTTCTCCAGGCTTCACTTTGCCTCAGCCCCCCTCCCCCTCCTCTTCTGGCCCTCAGCGCTTCTCCAGGCTTCACTTTGCCTCAGCCCCCTCCCCTCTTTCCCTCAGCGCTTCTCCAGCCTTCACGTTTCCTCAGCCCTTCCTCCCCCTCATCCTCCTGCCCTCAGGGCTTCTCCAGCCTTCACTTTCATGAGCCCTCCCCTCCCCCCTCATCCTCTTTCCCTCAGCGCTTCTCCAGCCTTCTCTCTGCCTCCCCATACCCCCTCCTCAGCCTGCCCTCAGCGCTTCTCCAACCTTCACTTTGCCTCAGCCTACTTCCCCTCGTCCTGCCCTCAGTGCTTCTTCAACCCTCACTTTTCCCCAGCCCACCCCAACCTCCATCCTCCTCCTTCCCTCGGCGCTTCTCCAGCCTTCAGCCTGCCTTCCCATCCCTTCCCCCTCCTCCGCCTGCCCTTAGTGCATCTCCAACCTTCACTTTGCCTCAGCCCACTCTCCCCTCATCCTGCCCTCAGTGCTTCTTCAACCTTCACTTTGCCTCAGCCCACCCTACACCCTCCTTCCCTCGGCGCTTCTCCAGCCTTCACCCTGCCTCCCCATCCCTCCCCCTCCGGCCCTCAGCGCTTCTGCAGCCTTCACGTTGCCTTAGCCCGCCACCTCCTCCTCCTGCACTCAGTGCTTCTCCAACGTCCACTTTGCCTCAACCCTCCCTCCCTCCTCATCCTCCTGCCCTCAGTGCTTCTCCAGCCTTCGCTGTTCCTCAGCCCTCCCTACCCTCCATCGTGCCCTCAGTGCTTCTACAGCCTTCACTTTGCCTCATCCCCCCTCCTCCTCCTGCCCTCAGTGCTTCTCCAGCTTTCACTTTGCTGCAGCCCTCCATCTCCCTCCTCCAGCCCTCGGGGGATCTTCTCCTCACCTGTAGTCTGGGTGCCCGGTGCGTCGCTGCCTTGGGGGTGAGCGTTGCAGGTGACCACGAGGTGAGAAGAGAGGTCCAACTCCGATCGGGTGGAGAGCGGGCGCGCACGTCCCCTGCCCGTGGCGCCGAACGTGACGTAACATCACGTCACGTCGAATTTTAGAAGGCTACCCAAATGTGCTTTCGAGGTCGAAGGCCGTTCATTCAAGGGGCAGGGCCGTTTCAACCATTAGGCAGGACTAGGCAGCTGTTCACTCAAGGGATACCCAAACTCATGTTTTTTGCCGCCCTCCCCCTTTTGCCGCCCTAGGCGGCCGCCTAGGCTTGCCTAATGGTAGAAACGGCCCTGGTAATTGGTTGCCATATTTTCAGAGGTAAGTGAAATTGCGGCACACATAATGTAAACAGAAGCTGAGAGGTGTCATCATCACAGGACACGAAAAATCAACATGCTTCAATATAGCTAATATTTTCAGAGGGTATAGGATGAGCGAAAATGGCACCGTGAGAGGGAAGTCAGGATGAGAGGCTAGTATAATTAGTTTGGGGAACGCTAATACAGAAAACAATCTAGTCATGGAGAAAGGAAGCACGAAGGGTAACAGGTGTGTTGAATCAAGACGGCAGGAGACTGGAACACAGACCAGCATGACAAGAGAAAGACAACAGGAAAATAAAACAGGTACAGACAGGAGTTGAAAGAAGCTCTACACACACATACATTTCGCAGCAAAGCAGGATGTTTGGGCAAAGATATGAGAAAAGAGAAAACATATGAGGGAATAAATGTGATCAACGGAAGGTGTAAGGCAACACTGACGCTAAAATCAGCACCCTAGCAAATAGTCCCATACCTTAGCCCTGATGTGACACTGCCCATTCTGAAGGGCGAGTTGGGCAGCCTTCCCAGCCCCACCTTGCCCTACTATGAGTTACTTTGGGAATTCCAGTGTTGACACCATGTGCATTGTACACACATCAGTCATCATAAATTGCCGTGTTTGCCTGCCAGGAGTGATGTCCAGTGCAGTGCTTAATGTAATCAGTTCACTAGCGGAAGGCTGTATTTGGATAATCGGGTTGGGTTTCTCAATCAGGTGACCTTATCTAATTGAGGTTCCAAACGGTCTGTCAGTTTCAGGAAGCTACAGGTGTGAGAAGTTGGCCTGGCATATGCTGTCCACTAATTATAGTGGGCACCTTGCACCAGTCCAAACAACCCCTTATTGGAGATAGGTTAAAGACAACCTTATTGAAAGCTATCCTAGTGGTAGCTATGGAGAGCAGCCTTCAGGCTAAGTCTTGAAGGAATGTAAAGCAGCTTGTTTTACCAGTCTATAATCTCTTGAGTGATCAAATGAAAGAGCACCACACCAGGTATATATTCAAAATATATGTATTTATTGCTAAACACACCCCTCTAGTCTCTTTATGAGGCTAGAGTTCGAAGTACACAAGTTATAAGTTATTTAAACACAGTAATAGCACAAATACACGTTTGGGCCCTAGGGGCGTACCAAACCATATACCAATAAAGTGGTATAAGAACCACGACTGAACTAGACACTAGGCCTAGAGCCTCTAGAAGTGCTTGGACCACAAGGAACCACCCAAGGTAGTGACACAGGGGACCCACGGGGGACGCGTGCAGTGTAAATACACAACCGCGATACGCCGTTAACTTCTATGGAGAAAGTCGCGATCAGGAAATTAAAGAAAAGGGACACTTAAAGGAGGACTTGGAGCAAACCCTTTGAGAACTAGGTCGTTCTAGAGTCTCTACCCACGGGAGCACCGGAGTACTCGTGTTACCTCACCCAGGGAAGCCGGGTGCATAGGTGCCTTTCGGGGTCGGGTTTCGTCGTCGATTTGAATGGCGATCTGCTGCAAAGTGCTGCTGGCGACCAAGTGGAAAGTGTCCGGGTGGATCCAAGAGTGGATCGGAGATCTGAAGAACCTGAAAGCAGAGGGGACAGAGTCTGGGTCACTAGCCAGTGACCAGGAAGGCGATGGACAGATGCCCACCGATGTCGAGTGCTTCAGGTGCGTTGACAGTTGTCTTGACTCTTCAGCCATGAGGTTCGGGAGGCGTTGTCGGCAACCAGGAGCAGGATTCGGGCTGGTACACAAAGTCTGTCGAGTGCTGAGGTGTCGGCGACCAGATTGGACCCAACAAGCCTTGGCAACGGCAAGTCTCGATGAAGATGAAGATCGTCGATGGTGCAGATCAGCAAGGTCTGGGGAACTCACCCAGCGAGGGTAAGTGAGGGCAGGCCTGGAGCAACCAGGATGCCCAAGAAGAAAAAGATTGGCCTTCGTGAAGGGCTACTAGCCAACGGGCTAGCGACCGCGAAGGAGCCTCAAGACGTTGCACGTGGATCTGGCTCACAGGACACTCGTGGAGTGGAGACCAGTGATCTTCAGTGCAATTGGTGCTGGAGGTTAGGGCTACTCGGAGCCCAAAGCACGACGTCGTGGGAGACCCAGAAGAGGATGCACTTGCAAATGTGCTCGGTGTCCAGGGGTCACAGTCTCACATTACCCACGATAGCTACGGGCCTCAGCTTTGCTGGAGACTCAGGGTAGCCTCGGGGAAGTCTGAGAATCCACCTCTGGTGATGCGAAGACTTCGGCGTCCAACGGGAGCTTCAGAAATGCAGACCGGACAGATGCGTCTTTGGTGCCTGCCAAGCAGGGGAGTCACTCCTTGACCCCAAGGGAGATTCTTCTGTCCTCTAGTCTTGAGTAGAGCGTCGAAGGTCCAGGATTCTCTTTCAGAGTTTCGTCCAGGGATAATCTAAAGTCCTAAGGACTGGGTTCCTATACTTATACCAAGTTTAGGGGTTGGACTACTCTGTGGCCCCACCTATGGGTGGGTCAGGGCAGAGGGGTGGCTACACCCCTTTCCCTTTGTCCAGTTCGCGCCAAAGCAGGGGCTGCAAGCCCCTGATCCGGTTTGAACTGGGGTATGCACAGGGACACCAAATGTGCCCCCAGTGCAGGACTTCAAAGCACCCGAAAGTGCTCCCGCCCAGCCCCAATACACATTATCCTGTCTGGGGAGGTGGTCACACCTCCCTGGGACAGGAAACCTATTGTCCAGGCCTCCCCTGCCGGAGTTTCGTCCAGCAGCAGGAGGCCAGACTCGTGTCTGTGGCAGCAGCATCCATTTTGTGATGCCAGGGCTTTAGAAAGAAGTTACCGGGCTAGCCAGAGTTAACATGTCTTTCCCTCTAGAAGGGTGGAATGCTACCCCCGCCGCCAGAATTGGCGGGGGTAGTATTCCAAGATGTTTGACACCAAACACGACATGTTTAGGTGCAGCCATTCCAAAGTTAGCATTTAACGCGAGGTTATAATGCGCTTAAGAGTATATGGTCAGGCTGCACTACAAACAGCATCAGAGAAGGGTCTCCGAACGCTGCAGAGGGGCCCTGCTCATGCAGGGGCACCCTCTCACATAGGAACCATGCACTCTGCCTTCAGGATTGATAAGGCCTGCCTTAGGAGTGACTTATAGGTTTATATGTGTGTATGTATTTAGTGATATAGGTAACCTATATCACAGTAAGGGGTGCATGCACCACCTTACCCAGGCTGCAGTAGCAGACCTGTGGTGTCAGTTTGGATGGCCCTCCAGGGGTGGCATAATACATGCTGCAGCCCCTGGTAGGCCTCTGAGGTACCTATGCCCTTGGTACATAGTATACCATATACTAGGGACTTATAAGGGCACTCCAGATTCCAATCAGTGATGTGCCTAAGGCACATGGAAACCATTTTAGAGAGGAAGCAGCTAGGCTGGGGTTCTGATTAGCAGGGCCCCAGCCAGACTAATGTCGAAAAACAGTGAAGCATCAGCAAAAAGTGGGGGAACCCATGTGAAGCAGATCCTACTCTCCTACACAACCCCCCCCCCCCAAACGTAGGTACATTAAACTAACCTTGCCCAGTTAAGTCTTCATGTTCTAAGTGGAAGTACCTAGAGAGTACATCTGCATTGGCATGGTTACTCCCAGGTCTATGTTCCACTGTTAAGTCCATCCCCTGTAGGGAAATGGACCACCTAAGCAGTTTGGGGTTTTCACCCTTCATTTGTTTTAGCCATAAGAGGGGCTTATGGTCTGTCTGAACCAGGAAGTGGGTACCAAACAAGTATGGCCTCAACTTCTTCAGAGCCCAGACCACAGCAAAGGCCTCCCTCTCTATGGCTGACCAACGTTTCTCTCTAGGGGTCAGCCTTCTGCTAATGAAAGCTACTGGCTGATCCTGACCTTCTTCATTCAATTGTGACAGTACAGCCCCTACCCCCAATTCAGATGCATCAGTTTGAACAATGAACTTCTTGGAGTAATCAGGACTCTGTAGAATGGGAGCAGTGCACATGGCCTGCTTCAGGTCATCAAATGCCTTTTGACAGCTAACTGTCCACTGAACCTTTTTGGGCATTTTCTTAGAAGTTAAGTCATTCAGGGGTGTCACTATTGATCCATACCCCTTGACAAATCTCCTATAGTACCCAGTCAGGCCTAAGAAGGCTCTCACCTGAGTCTGGGTAGTGGGAGCAGTCCAGTCCATGATAGTCTGGATCTTGCTCTGCAAAGGTTGAACCTGGCCTCCACCCACAAGGTGGCCCAGGTACACAACCTGACTCTGCCCTATCTGGCACTTAGTGGCCTTGATAGTCAGGCCTGCCTTTTGCAGGGCCTGTAAAACATTCCTGAGGTGGACCAGGTGATCCTCCCAGGTGGAGCTAAAGACAGCAATATCATCTAGATATGCTGCACTATAGGCTTCCAGACCTGTGAGAACTGTATTCACCAACCTCTGGAAAGTGGCAGGTGCATTCTTCAGACCAAAGGGCATTACCACAAATTGATAATGCCCACTAGGGGTTGAGAATGCTGTTTTGGGCTTTGCAGTATCAGCTAGTCTGATCTGCCAGTAGCCAGCTGTCAAGTCAAATGTGCTGAGATATTTGGCTGAGGCCAAAGTATCTATGAGCTCATCTGCCCTTGGTATTGGATGGGCATCAGTCCTAGTGACTGCATTGAGACCCCTGTAGTTCACACAAAACCTCATCTCTCTTTTTCCACCACTGGTGTGAGGTTTTGGCACAAGGACCACTGGACTAGCCCAAGGGCTATCTGAGGGTTCAATAACTCCCAACTCCAACATTTTCTGGACTTCAGTCCTGATACATTCCTGACATGGTCAGGTTGCCTATAAATCTTATTTTTAATAGGCAGACTGTCCCCAGTGTCCACTTCATGAGTGCACCAGGTGGTCTGACTGGGTGTCAGTGAAAACATGTGTCTAACCTGATTGAGCACCTGTCTACAATCAGTTTGTTGCTGGGTAGTGAGGCTGCCTGCCAAGGCTACACCATCTACTGACCCATCGTCAGGGTTCTGTGAGAGCAGGTCAGGGAGTGGGTCACTCTCTTCCTCCTGCCCTTCATCAGTAGCCATGAGCAAGCCCATGTCTGCCCTGTCCACATATGGTTTTAACCTGTTGACATGGAGAACCCTGTGGGGACTCCTGGGTGTTCCTAGGTCTAATAAGTAGGTAACCTCACCCTTCTGCTCAACAATAGTGTGGGGTCCACTCCATTTGTCTTGGAGAGCTGCTGGGGCCACTGGCTCCAGCACCCACACCTTCTGTCCTGGCTGGTAAACAGTCAGAACAGCCTTTTGGTCATGCCAGGCCTTTTGAAGTTCCTGGCTAGC
The DNA here is from genome assembly GCA_963921515.1 of Calotriton arnoldi. Lineage (NCBI taxonomy): Eukaryota > Metazoa > Chordata > Amphibia > Caudata > Salamandridae > Calotriton > Calotriton arnoldi. The sequence continues at coordinate 77,741 of CAWUFW010022283.1, read as the reverse complement.
CTCAAGGTTTTTGGTTGCCTTTTTCATATACTCAGCCATCCGGGAGCGGAGACCAAGTACATAGTCCACTATGTCTTGCTTTGGGGGCTTGAGAGCTAACTCCCATCCTTCCTTCACCAAGCACAGTGGACCCCTGACAGGGTGGCCAAACAGAAGTTCAAAAGGGCTGTAACCAACCCCTTCTGAGGCACCTCCCTATATGCAAATAAAAGGCAGGGCAAGAGTATGTCCCATCTTCGCCTAAGCTTTTCTGGGAGCCCTTTAATCATGCCCTTCAAGGTTTTGTTGAATCTCTCAACTAAACCATTGCATTGTGGGTGATAGGGTGTGGTGAACTTATAAGTCACTCCACACTCCTTCCACATTGCTTTTAAGTACCCAGACATGAAGTTAGCACCCCTGTCTGATACTACCTCCTTAGGAAAGCCCACTCTTGAGAAAATTCCCAGGAGGACCCTTGCCACCACAGGTGCTGTAGTGGTCCTGAGGGGAATAGCTTCTGGGTACCTGGTGGCATGATCCACTACCACCAGGATAAACCTGTGCCCAGATGCTGTTTGGGGATCCATGGGACCAACAATGTCAATCCCTACCCTTTCAAAGGGCACCCCCACCACAGGTAGTGGTATCAGGGGGGCCTTTGTAGTGCCACCTGCCTTGCCACTGGCCTGACAGGTTACACAGGAGCGACAAAACTCCTTGGTGTCTTCAGACATGTGGGGCCAGTGAAAGTGAGGGACAATTCTGTCCCAAGTCTTGTTCTGGCCCAGGTGACCTGCCAAGGGAATATCATGGGCTAGGGTCAATAGGAAGCCCCTGAACTTTAGAGGTATAACCAACCTCCTGGTAGCACCAGGCTTGGGGTCTCTACTCTCTGAGTACAGGAGTCCATCATCCCAATACACTGTATGGGGACCAATAGCTTTCCCAGCAGCCTCAGCAGCAGCTTGCTGTCTGAGGGGTTCAAGGGAGGGGCAGCTCTGCTGCTCCTGGCTCAGATCTGCCCTGGAAGGTCCCCCTGTCCCCAAGAACTCAACCTGGTCAGGTTCAAGTTCCTCTGGGACAGTTCCTTCTTCAGGACTGAGATCATCCCCCTCAAGGGACTGATCTTCTTCCTGAGCCAAGGGGGAAGGCACTGCCTTAACCCTACTACTCCTCCTCTTGGAAGGCACTTGGTCCATTATTCCAGAATCCAAGGCCTGTTCAGTGCTAGACATTTTGGCTTGTGACCTGGTCACAGCAAACACATCTGCAGGGATCCCCAGCATTTCTGCATGGGTCCTGAGCTCCACTTCTGCCCAAGCAGAAGTCTCTAAGTCATTGCCAAGCAAGCATTCAACGGGTAGGTCTGCACTTACCACAACCTTCTTAAGGCCAGTTACCCCTCCCCAGGAGAAGTTAACAACTGCCAGAGTATGGTCTGTTCTGACGTTGCTAGCATTGGTCACTTGGTACATCTCACCAAGTATAACTTGCCCAGGATGCACAAGGTCTTGTGTCACCATTGTGACACTTGCCCCTGTGTCCCTAAATGCCAAAGCCTCTCTTCCATTGATTAAAGGCTGTTGTCTGTACTTGCCCAGATTACTGGGACTCACAGAGGAGGTCACATCCATGCCTCCATCACAGACTAACACAGCCTGAGTTAGTTCTCTGACTAGGTCAGAGCCCAACTCAGTACCCAGGGTGAACCCTACTAAACCCTTGGCTGGAGCACTCCCACCAACTGTAACTGTACTAGGGGGAACAGGTGCCTTAGGGGCATTGGTGGGTGCTGGACTTGAGTCTTTGGACTTGGTGCAATCACTGGTCCAGTGGGTCTTTTGCTTACAGACCTTGCACCATGGTTTTCTTTGGCCTTTCCCTTTTGTAGACGGTGAATCCCCACCTGAAGAAGATTTTTGGGGGCCTGATGAAGACTTTTGATCTTTACCCTTCTCCCCACCCTTTTCAGAGTTCTTAGCATCTTGCTTCTTAGTGTCCCCACCTTGGTTCTGTACTTTCTGCTTCACCCTGGTTCTGACCCATTTGTCTGCCTTCTTTCCCAATTCTTGGGGAGAGGTCAGATCAGAGTCTACCAGGTATTGATGCAACAGCTGATTTTGACAGTTATTAAGAATCTGCTCCCTCATTATCAGATTGTACAATCCTGAGAAGTCACACACCTTACTGCCCATCAACCAGCCTTCCAGAGCCTTGGCAGAACAATCCACATAGTCTACCCAGTCTTGAGTCTGTGCTTTTGGGTATCTCTGAACTTCAACCTGTACTGTTCAGTGGTTAGGCCAAACCCATCAATAAGAGCACTCTTCAAGACCTTGTAATTATCAGCATCCTCCTCTCTAACAGTGAGGAGCTTATCTCTACCTTTGTCTGCAAAGGAGAGCCACAAGATTGCTGCCCACTGCTCCTGAGGGACCTTCTGTACTTTACAGGCCCTCTCTAGAGCAGTCATCCACTTGTGGATGTCATCCCCACTCTGGTAGGGAGGGACAATCTTGCTCAGGTTCCTATGGTCATAGGACCTTTCCCTATCTCTAGGGACATGGCTGCCACCATGGGACTCTAGCCCCAACTTTCTTTTCTCTCTAAAGAGATCTATGGACTCCCTGTCTAAGGCTACTTGCTTCCTTCTGAGTTCAAGCTGAGCTTCCTCATACTGAATCAGCCTCGTTCTCCTCTCATGAGATGATTCCCTCCTATGAGATGAGACAGAGCTCCCTATTGAGGTGGCAGAGTGGTTAGACTCCTGAGAAGGAGATCTAGACTTTCTGGGCACACTCATAATCCTTCCTGGGGGGACAAAGAGGGTATCATTCTGATCATCTTCATCTTCCACAGGAGGGATTGGGTTATCCAGGTCAGGGTCATTGTCACCCTCCTGGCCAGTTTCAGAGGGGGGCTGGGGGTATTGTTACCCCTGGCCCCTTCCTCTTCTTCTGCCCCACCCTCTGCTCCTACCCCTTCAGTCCCCAAGGGCTTACTGAGGTCATAAGCTACCAACAAATCCTTAAGGTGTTGGGTGGTGGGACTTTGGCCTATCCTTAATTTCCTCAAGTTACATAATGCTCTCAATTCCAAGAATGGGAGTGTATCATACTTGGAGGGAAGAAGCCCAGTGGCTTCTGGCAAGGATTCTCTAGATCCTACCTTTAAAGACATTACTAGTGTGGTGTGGTGTATGCACTACCTACTCTAGTGTGGCCTACTAAACTCTCTTGAGTTGTAGAAAGGGTGTGCTATCCCTTAACACACAACTCTAAGTTCAGTAGAACTTACTGTATTCTAAGCTTAAATTATATGTACCTTAGGTACCTTTAGTGGTTTTCAGTTGATCAATTCAATTGAGATTATCTGGTAAAACAATAGCAAGCTGGAATCCCACAGGCTGCACACCAATGTGAGAAGTTGGCCTGGCATATGCTGTCCACTAATTATAGTGGGCACCTTGCACCAGTCCAAACAACCCCTTATTGGAGATAGGTTAAAGACAACCTTATTGAAAGCTATCCTAGTGGTAGCTATGGAGAGCAGCCTTCAGGCTAAGTCTTGAAGGAATGTAAAGCAGCTTGTTTTACCAGTCTATAATCTCTTGAGTGATCAAATGAAAGAGCACCACACCAGGTATATATTCAAAATATATGTATTTATTGCTAAACACACCCCTCTAGTCTCTTTATGAGGCTAGAGTTTGAAGTACACAAGTTATAAGTTATTTAAACACAGTAATAGCACAAATACACGTTTGGGCCCTAGGGGCGTACCAAACCATATACCAATAAAGTGGTATAAGAACCACGACTGAACTAGACACTAGGCCTAGAGCCTCTAGAAGTGCTTGGACCACAAGGAACCACCCAAGGTAGTGACACAGGGGACCCACGGGGGACGCGTGCAGTGTAAATACACAACCGCGATACGCCGTTAACTTCTATGGAGAAAGTCGCGATCAGGAAATTAAAGAAAAGGGACACTTAAAGGAGGACTTGGAGCAAACCCTTTGAGAACTAGGTCGTTCTAGAGTCTCTACCCACGGGAGCACCGGAGTACTCGTGTTACCTCACCCAGGAAGCCGGGTGCATAGGTGCCTTTCGGGGTCGGGTTTCGTCGTCGATTTGAATGGCGATCTGCTGCAAAGTGCTGCTGGCGACCAAGTGGAAAGTGTCCGGGTGGATCCAAGAGTGGATCGGAGATCTGAAGAACCTGAAAGCAGAGGGGACAGAGTCTGGGTCACTAGCCAGTGACCAGGAAGGCGATGGACAGATGCCCACCGATGTCGAGTGCTTCAGGTGCGTTGACAGTTGTCTTGACTCTTCAGCCACGAGGTTCGGGAGGTGTTGTCGGCAACCAGGAGCAGGATTCGGGCTGGTACACAATGTCTGTCGAGTGCTGAGGTGTCGGCGACCGGATTGGACCCAACAAGCCTTGGCAACGGCAAGTCTCGATGAAGATGAAGATCGTCGATGGTGCAGACCAGCAAGGTCTGGGTAACTCACCCAGCGAGGGTAAGTGAGGGCAGGCCTGGAGCAACCAGGATGCCCAAGAAGAAAAAGGTTGGCCTTCGTGAAGGGCTACTAGCCAACGGGCTAGCGACCGCGAAGGAGCCTCGAGACGTCGCACGTGGATCTGGCTCACAGGACACTCATGGAGTGGAGGCCAGTGATCTTCAGTGCAGTTGGTGCTGGAGGCTAGGGCTACTGAGAGCCCAAAGCACGATGTCGTGGGAGACCCAGAAGAGGATGCACTTGCAAATGTGCTCGGTGTCCAGGGGTCACGGTCTCACATTACCCACGATAGCTACGGGCCTCAGCTTTGCTGGAGACTCAGGGTAGCCTCGGGAAGTCTGTAGAATCCACCTCTGGTGATGCGAAGACTTCGGCGTCCAACGGGAGCTTCAGAAATGCAGACCGGACAGATGCGTCTTTGGTGCCTGCCAAGCAGGGGAGTCACTCCTTGACCCCAAGGGAGATTCTTCTGTCCTCTAGTCTTGAGTAGAGCGTCGAAGGTCCAGGATTCTCTTTCAGAGTTTCGTCCAGGGATAATCTAAAGTCCTAAGGACTGGGTTCCTATACTTATACCAAGTTTAGGGGTTGGACTACTCTGTGGCCCCACCTATGGGTGGGTCAGGGCAGAGGGGTGGCTACACCCCTTTCCCTTTGTCCAGTTCACGCCAAAGCAGGGGCTGCAAGCCCCTGATCCGGTTTGAACTGGGGTATGCACAGGGACACCAAATGTGCCCCCAGTGCAGGACTTCAAAGCACCCGAAAGTGCTCCCGCCCAGCCCCAATACACATTATCCTGTCTGGGGAGGTGGTCACACCTCCCTGGGACAGGAAACCTATTGTCCAGGCCTCCCCTGCCGGAGTTTCGTCCAGCAGCAGGAGGCCAGACTCGTGTCTGTGGCAGCAGCATCCATTTTGTGATGCCAGGGCTTTAGAAAGAAGTTACCGGGCTAGCCAGAGTTAACATGTCTTTCCCTCTAGAAGGGTGGAATGCTACCCCGCCGCCAGAATTGGCGGGGGGTAGTATTCCAAGATGTTTGACACCAAACACGACATGTTTAGGTGCAGCCATTCCAAAGTTAGCATTTAACGCGAGGTTATAATGCGCTTAAGAGTATATGGTCAGACTGCACTACAAACAGCATCAGAGAAGGGTCTCCGAATGCTGCAGAGGGGCCCTGCTCATGCAGGGGCACCCTCTCACATAGGAACCATGCACTCTGCCTTCAGGATTGATAAGGCCTGCCTTAGGAGTGACTTATAGGTTTATATGTGTGTATGTATTTAGTGATATAGGTAACCTATATCACAGTAAGGGGTGCATGCACCACCTTACCCAGGCTGCAGTAGCAGACCTGTGGTGTCAGTTTGGATGGCCTTCCAGGGGTGGCATAATACATGCTGCAGCCCCTGTTAGGCCTCTGAGGTACCTATGCCCTTGGTACATAGTATACCATATACTAGGGACTTATAAGGGCACTCCAGATTCCAATCAGTGATGTGCCTAAGGCACATGGAAACCATTTTAGAGAGGAAGCAGCTAGGCTGGGGTTCTGATTAGCAGGGCCCCAGCCAGACTAATGTCGAAAAACAGTGAAGCATCAGCAAAAAGTGGGGGTACCCATGTGAAGCAGATCCTACTCTCCTACAACAGGCACAGAGGGATTTCTTAACTTCCGTTTGGGAGGACCAACATTTGATGGTTTACGTCCTGTTGTTCAATAGGCACTTGCACAAACAGGTCTCTTCATAAACAAGGGTGGGAGGGGCCCGTCAGCAGGCTTTATAAAGCTCTCCTTTCAAGCAGCCAAGTCAGGGTGAAGGAAAGAGCTCAAAGATTAGCATCCCGCAGGTAAGCTTGTCCCGGTAGACCGAGTGGGTAACTGATACAGCAAAAATCAGATTGTACCGATCATGAGAAGGGAAGATGAACAAATGTATAGAAATGATCAGTCAGTCAGTGGGTGGCAGGTGTTGTAATCCATTCCGTGAGGCAGATTTATCGTTTTATCCACTCCTACTCGACCAATTGTAGAGGGAATTGGATGTTTAAACATGATTCACATGTTTATATTTCAGTTTCAAGTGTGTTGCACACTTTATTTATTTATTTGATTAATGTATTTACATAGCGCAGAACTAGCCACAGGAGAAGCAGAGCCTTTACATAGAGTTTAATGCAAGTACATTGGAATTAGTGTGACAGGTACCATTACATAACATTTTAATTATCTCTGGTTCCCCTACATGTGTTTGAGTAGCTCATCCTGGCAAGGTTTTGTCCTTGCACTCTGTTGCTTATGAGCGACAATTTCAACGACTTAGGAAACTTAAGAGCTCACAAATGGGTCTGGCTGCCATCATGCCATCAAACACATTTGTATATGCACAAGTATGCTGATACATTTTTTATTTTTTGTGTTACTTATGTCATGTCATGGCGGTGTGCATTTTCAGTTAACTCTGTTATACCATCCATGATATTCATTATTCTTGTGCCCTCTTTGCTTCAGGTTTTTTAGACGGCTGAAAAACAAGTGGCGCAATGTTGGTTGTATTCACGTGCCTCTGCTTAGCTGGCTCCATTGGTAAGTGCTACTTTCGAGCAAACTTATGGAATTCACTTTTTTATTCGGCGTGATAATGCACTGTGTGCTCCATTTATTCTGAGATTCTAGCAAAAGTATCGACCCAGAAAGAAAGTTTGAAAAGAGAAAGAGAAAAAATACTCACTCTCTCTGAATTGTTCCAAATGGTACATAAAAGAAAAAATGATATTGTTACTATTTATAGCGCATTTTCCTATCCCGTAAAAGTCCAAAGCACTTTATGGATTGTCTAGTAATTAGCTACTCAGTATGTGCCATTTATATAGAGTGTTAAAGTGTTCATGAGGTTATGATTTCCCTAAACATTTAATTACACTGGTGCACATAATATTAAAGCACTGCAATGTTGAGAGCTTCATTGAAGACAATGAAGTAGCTTCGGGCTTATAATGGCTGGTATAAGCCTTCTGCTCCAACAATCTAATGTTTGTCTTTCTGTTTCTCCCTTTTTAATTCAGTACATTGCACCTATAGGGCCTGAATACGACTTTTGGTGGTACGGGGGCGGGTGGCCTGCCACTGACACACCCCCACACCGCCAAGAGTCGTGGCCTGCCAGATTACAAGTTTTCTGTAGTCTGGCAGGCGGTGTGATGGTTCCCTCTGTGGTGCTTCTTTCAAAGGTGGCGGTGCCTTCAGAAAAAGCACCGAAATGTGAACACCTCACAAGGTTCCTTCACGGCATAGACTGTAACGTCCATGCCGTGCAGGAACTGTTGTGCATGCCCACAGGGGTGCACATGTTGTGCCCCCATGTGTGCACACACAGGGTGCAGAGGCACAAGGGTGCCCTGTAGGACTCCCTTTGTTTCCTCTCCGCCAGGATTTTCATGGCGGTGGAACCACCATGAAAACCCTGACGGAGAGGAAACTCTTAATATGCTTGATGGGACCACAGCGGTCTCGCCATGCATATTGCGGCTTCTGACTGCCGTGCCACCACCAGGGAACAGCAGTTTCCTGGTGGCGGTCCCCGGGCAGTCCGACTGCCTTGTCGTAATTGGGCGGTCGGACTGCCAGTGTGGCAGTGGCTGGATCACACCACCTCCATGCCACCACAAGTCTGGCTGTCCTCGGACCACCAGACTCGTAATTAGGCCCTTAGTGGGTGGAATGTTCTAATACCATTATGGCCCTTCTGCTACAGGCTATACCGGTTGTTAAATGCCCTCTCCCTTGTTTTATGCTCTCCCTTGTGACTCAGGCATACAACTCAGATTCAGGGCCTTAACAACCAGTATCGCCCTTGTCAGTGGACTATATGGCTATTGTATATTTGACTAGTGATACTGTCACACAGCAAATAGCTTGTCACGTTATCGGCTCAATCTTGCCTGGGAGGAAAATAGTTATTTTATTAATAAAGTTCAAACCCAGATAAACAGAAATGAAAACACAACAAATCAACTCTAAGGAATCCTGTGGTTCCCTCGCTTATTTTCGTAGTATGTAATAAACTGCAGATTATGAGAAACAAAGTCTGATTTACAGTAACTTAAATGGACACTTCTAAACTGATGTGACTTCTTATGCACTAACTGGTTTGTTTTCAAAACTCTATCTCTCGCTTTCTCAGAAAATGTGCAACACAGGTACAAGTGCACAAGGCTTAGCACTGCGTATCCCTCTTAGACGTAGGCCCTCACCCCTCTTACTTCTCCTCACATAGGTGAATGCAAGGCCACTGGAATTATACGGTAAGGGAGTGCCATATTATGCAGTAGGGTTGAGTAAATTATGCATCAAGAAAAGGCAAATTATGCTGCATTATGTGGCACATTTTGAGATAGTATTACTTCATCATTTTGTCATTTTTAAACTTGTTGAGACTGCCTGGGCATTAGTTGCAACTCATTAGTACCAGTTTAACACCCAAACACAGCGATAAGCTATGGAAAAGTGACCAGTCAACCTTTGCAAAGGGCCTTCCACTGCACAGCATCACGCTCTGCTGCATTTTTAGTAACTTTTGCAGAGCTTGAGCTAGAAACACATTTTTTGTTTGTTAAAATTTGCAGATTATGCAGCAGATGATGGATTATGTGGTAAATGCGGCAAATTTATAATTATGCGAAAATTGCTGTGGCCGCACAATCACATAATTCTAGTTGCCCTGGGTATATGCAATTAGTTAGCTGTCGTCCATCAGATTTATCTTCCTCCGCCACAGAGGTAGAGACGTGCTGAAGAAAATGGCCAACAGCAGTACTCTGCTAATTTGAAAAAAAATAAATTTAAAAGAAAATGTTGGAATTTCAGAAATGTGAATGTGCTTCCCGAACTCGTGTTGAGAGAGCCCGAGCTATGAGACAACACTTGATAGATGGGAGCTCCACAATATGAGATGTTTATTTAATGTGCGAAGTTCACAATAGGGTTAATAGTTGATAAATTTCGTCAGTCGCCAAATTTCCTAAACAATATGCAGAAGTACACATTGTTTATATTTGCTCGTTTTATTTATACGTGTATATAATTTAATGTGACTAGTGGATACACATATAAATAGTTTGTGTTTACATGTAACCTGAATGACAGCAGACTGTCTCAGTATATAATTATCACCCAAATCTTTATAAATCTAATTTATTGAAGAATAGATTACAAGACAAAAGCACAAGGGGTGTACTTACCCGTTTTTTCAGCCAAAGCTCCTCATACAAACAAACTTGAGAGACACCTTACACACTCTCGCATCAGAAAGGGTGACAAAGAAAACGGAAAAAAGAAAGGGGAAAGAGTGCGGGGTAAGATAGAAAAAACACCAACACAGAATGGATAAAACAAGGGCTTTAAAATGGGAAAAGATAAGTGCAGGTACTCATTAAAATGAGCTAGAGGTGTGGTGTAGGAGAGTAGGATCTGCCTCTTATGTTGCCCCCACTTTTTTTCTGATGTTTACACTGGTTTCTAGCTATAGTCTGGCTGGGCCCCTGCTAATCAGGGCCCCAGCCTCTCTGTTCTCTCTAAACGACTTGGAGTGCACTCTAGGTGCACTAGTGATTGGATACTGTGGTACCTTATGAGTCCCTAGTATATGGTACCTTAGGTACCAAGGGCATAGGTACTTCACAGGCCTACCAGGGGCTGAAGCATGTATTATGCCACCACTGGGAAGCAGACTAAATCTGACACCACAGGCCTGCTACTGCAGCCTGGGTGAGGTGGTGCTAGCACTCCTCACTGAGATATAGGTCCCCTATATCTCTCCTGCACACACATATGAACCTATCAGTCACCCCTAAGGCAGGCCCTATCAATCCTGAGGGCAGGGTGCTTGGCTTCTATGTGAGGGGGTGCCTCTGTCTGAGCAGGGCCCCTCTGCAGCTCTCAGAGTCCATACTCTGGTGCTGTTTGTGGATGCGGTTAAACCATATACTTTTAAGTGCATTATATCCTCGCGGTAAAATGCTAACTTTGGAATGGCTGCATCGAAACATGTCGTGTTTGGTGTCAAACATCTTGGAATACTACCCCCCGCCAGTCCTGGCGGCGGGGGTAGCATTCCACCCTTCTAGAGGGATAGACATGTACCTACTGTGGAAACGCGGTAGAATCCTGCAGAGCCCTGGCATCACAAAATGGATGCCACCAGTCACAGACACTGGGCTGCCCTCCTGCTGATGACCAACACTCGCAGTGGAGGAAGCCCAACAATAGATATCCTGTCCCAAGGGGTGTGACCACCTTCCAGACAGGGTTTAGTGTATTGGGGCTGGGTGGGTGCACTCTTAGAGTGCTTTGAAGTCCTGCACTTGGGGAGCAGAAGGCTCCTCTGTGCATATGCCAGTTCAAACCGGCTCAGGGGCTACCTGCCCCTGCTCTGGCGCGAAACTGGACAAAGGGAAGTGGGTGTAGCCACCCACTCCCCTGACCCTCCCATAGGTAGGGTCATAGAGCTAGTCCCTCCCTTTCTTTTAGTATAAGAGGGGGAACCTGTGCATTGCACCCTAGATTTTCCTGGACGACGCTCTACAAGAAGAATCCCGGACCTTCGACGTTCCACTACCTTTGGAAGACTGAAGAATCTCCCTTGGAGTCAAGGAGTGACTCCCCTGCTTGGCAGGCACCAAAAACTACAAACAACGGTCACAAACTATGCCGCTCCCGCCGGAGTCCGAAGTCCCTGCAGCCCAAAAAGTAGATTTCCTGACTTCTCAAAGGCCATCGTGAGTCTCCAGCAAAGCTGAGGCCAGTGGACCCCAAGAGTAACGAGGAACCGCGACCCCTGGGTACCGTGCACTATTGTCGAGTGCAACCCCTTCACAACGTTCCACGAACTTGTGCTTTGGACCACGTGTGGTCCTAGCCTCCAGTAGGAATCCCTCCGAAGATCAGAGGCCTACCACGTCCCGAGTGACCGTGGGCCCCTGTGAGCGAATCCTCCCGAGGCGTCTTTGCGATCCCTTGCCAGCCGGCTTGTGGGTCCCCAGAAGACTTTCTAAAGAAACAAGAGGGCTCCTCTGGTTGCTCCAGGCCTGCCCTGACTTACCCTCGCTGGGTGAGTCCCACAGACCTTGCTGGTCTGCGCCATTGTCTCTTCATACTTTCCCCAAGACTTGCTGTTACCAAGGCTTGTTGGCTCCGATCGAGTCGCCGACACCGCAGTAAACTGCAGACATTGTGGGACACGCCGAATCCAGCTCCTGGTTGTCGTCGACGCCTCCTGGACCTCGTGGCTGAAGAGTCAAGGCAACTGCGAACGACCTGAATCTTGCGACGACGGTGGGCATCCATCTTCCTTGCCCCGAGTCACTGCCAAGTGACTTTGAACACTGTCCCCTCTGCTTTCAGGTCTTCCATCTTCCGAATCCAGGCTTGGATTCCTCCGGACACTTCTCCTGTCGCCGCAAGCAGCAAGTCTTCACTGGCTCCCATTGAAAACGACGCCGCGACCCGACCCGACACCAAAGAACACCTATGCACCCGTCTCCCCTGGGTGAGGTAACTTCAGCACTACGGTGCTCCTGGGGGTGTGGGCCCTAGAACAACTTACCCTGTAAGTGACTTGCTTGTAGCTTCCCTCGAAGTGTCCTAAAACTCTAACTTTCTAAGTGCGACAATTGCGCTGACTCGTACAGGGTTCGCGTCTGTGTTAGACACACCGCGTCCAACTCCTTTGCAACACTAGCTAGACCTGTATCCTTCGACTCGTACTGAGTCCGATCGGTGTTCGCCTCGAACTCTGAGATCGAACTCTGAGATCTACATTGCACTGACTCGCACAAGGTTCGCGTCTGTGTTAGACACAGCGCGTCCATCTCCCTTGCATCTCTATCTGAAACCGCGTCCTTCGACTCGTATAAGGACCGATCGGTGTGTTCGCCTCGAACACGCAAGGGACCTTTAACATTGATATCCCAATCGCGTCTGAGCACATAGACTCGCACAGGACTCGCACCGGTGCCAGGTCACCGCGTCCGTCCCCTGTGGGTCTCCTACAACTACCTGGGGTGGTTCTTGGGGGTCCCTCGATTCTAGATGCCCTAGACCTAGGTCTAGCAAACTAAGATTGTGATATTCGATTGTGCTAAACTTATTGTGATAACATTTGACTTGTACATATGTTCCAGACCTCTAATCTCATAAAGAGATTAGTAGAGAGTGTTTATTAATAAATACATATATATTTGATATATATACCTGTGTGGTGTCTTTTCATTTGGTGATTCAAGAGATTGTGTGGTAAAACAAGCTGCTTTACATTCCTTCAAGACTTCGCCTGAAGGCTGCTCTCCACAGCTACCACTAGGATAGCTTTCTATAAAGGTTGTCTTAAACCTATCTACCATAAGAGTCGAATTGTTCTGGTGCAAGGTGTCCACTTTAATTAGTGAACAGCATATACCAGGCCAACTTCTCACATGTGGTGAGTGGGCGGGGCTTAGGGCAAGACATGATGATACTTAATGGCTTCTATACCAGTTGCAGCACATACTAAAGCACATGAGAAATGCTTTTATATAAACAAAGCAGGTTAACTCATGTTACAGGAAATGATAGCCAAACACGATGATATTGTTAACATTTCCATGTTTTGTAATATTTGCAGCTGCTTAATGCCATACTGTTATTTTCTGCTGTTTGGCACAAAACAATATATTCTTGACCGTGCATGCACGCACACAGAAAGAAACAAGCAGATACACACACAAAGCATTCTGCACATTTCCTTTAAAATACCCCCTGAGAGCGTCCCGAGTCTTTCCCTCTTTCTCTTGTTTTTCTCTTTCACAAAAACATGCACACACAAGCAGGCAAACACACAGACATAAGCAAACACTCAGCACACTGCCTGAATGGACCCTGCTCTGTCAAACACAGCACGACGGTGAACACCGGGACATTATGCAAATGAGCCCACGCTGAAGCACCTTGGCTGTCAGAGATAGGTTCCACTCTGACAGTCCAGTGCTGCTCACCACCAGCCAGTGAGCCTACCTTTCATGCAGTGGTCTAGCAAGGTGAGGCGGTTTGCCCCGGGCGGCATGGGTTTGCCGTGGGACGGCAATCGTGGGAATATCGCCAGCACCCCCCCCCCGCTCTTCCAAGGCCCGCCACTGCTTTCATGCAGGGCCGGACTGGCTACCGGGCGTTTTGGTGTGCTGCCAAGCTGGGGGCTGATTTCACTGCGGTGGGGGCTGATTTCGTTGATGGGGACCTGCGTGTGCTTCTAAATAAACAAAGCAAAACGAATGGTTTTAAGCACACGCAGGTCCCCATCAACTATATCAGCCCCCAGCTTGGCAGCACACCAAAACGCCCGGTAGCCAGTCCGGCCCTGCTTTCATGAGTACCGAAACTCTCCTCAGCAGTAGAGAAGTTCTGATGCTCAGAGGGATAGAAATAAGAAGTGCCGGTACTCAGTACCTGTGAGTACTGGCCCATTTAAAGCACTGGATAAAACAGGACACATGGACCTCTCTAGAGCCTCGGCATTAGGCAGGCCACAAAATCAGACAGTTTACTAACGCAAACAGAACCTCATGCACCTTGGTCCTCTATGTCGCACTAGACCCCAGGCAGATTTTTAGCATCCAGGAGGTGACGAGCTGACTGGAGTCGCATAAAAAGTAGGTTCTGCCCCCATAAACCACAGAGGCTTGTCTGGGAACCAGTGTGAAACAACAAATTTGTTTGCCAACATCTCTTTCTTCATAGCTTGCAGCTCTTCATTCCTCATTTGTTTCCCATGGCTCAGTAGTCTCTCACAATACCTACATTTCAAGTCTCTTTTCCTGGCAGCTGCTCGTGTCACCCCTAGTCTCACGGGTTGGATTTCGTTACTCAAGACATCTCTCAAAAAGCAAATTAAAAGCACCTTGAGATCATTCAGTTAATATAATCTGGAACGTCTGGTGGCATTATTTGCACAGCTCTGGCAGTGTGTCACTGCATTTCACCTTCTGCTCCATTGGATCACTAGTTGCATGCTTTTTTTAAAATTTCTCCTAATTTCAAATGTCATCTTCTTTAGTTTCCAACGTCAGCATTTTCTGTCCAAAGCTTTTGTCCTTCCACTCTGTCCACCCTCCTCTCTATCTTCTTCACACTAACATTCACCAAAGCACCACTATAACCAAATCTATTGGGTGTAGTCCTCATGTCCTGCGGCACGTCATAACATGTAGACTCACCACGGGTTAAGGAGGCCACTGCTTGTATAATAGTGTTTGGGAGATGGTTTCAATAAAATAAAAATGTTTTCCTCGAGCATCCATTCGGCAAACTGCTCTGTCTTTGGTGTATCTGCCACACCATCTGAAGCACTGAACGCATAAAGATCCTTACCATGTACTCTTGGATCTCTAACTATGGAAAGCTGTGCCCCGTCAAGGGAGAAGAGGCCAGATCCTCCGCTGACCTTGCAAGCTGGCACCTGGCAAAGTGCAGATGCCCTACCCGAGATCTGAGTTGGTACTCTCATCTCTGAGTCAAGAGGAGGGGAAGGAATAGCAGCCTCCCATAAATATTCCCTGAAAATTAAAATACATCTTGAGAGGCATGTTCTATGGGCCATAGGCAGGCCATGGCTAGTGGCGAGTATCGGTGGCTGGCACTGTCACTTACAACTGGTGACACAAGGCCTTGGGTACCACTGCAGTCCAATTGGATAACCAAGCTCTTCTTTTGTACGGTTGATTTTCAAGCAGTAGAGAGTGATTAAAGTATTGATTGATTGAAGCAGTAGAGAATGATCAATCAAGGCTCACTCCATGAAGTGGTAGAGGGTTTGGAGCTCAGAAACGGATTGGTACACAAAATTGCACTTACTTAATTCAGCATTAAGAAAGAGCCAAATCATTGCGAATTAATAAGTCTCTGCACTTAGGAACGAGACAGTAAAAATATTAACACACACAAAAAAGAAGGTCTTACCACCTTCTGGGATAAGGTGCGCATATAAATAGTAGTATACTTACTGCATTCGCAGGTTCACCAGTTGGGGCTGCCATACAGGGATACAGAGTAAGAGTCTTCAGAATGGTAGGAATAAGGGAATCAATTCAAATGGTTCTGAAACCTGGCTGAGTGGCCAGTTGGATACTAAGTCAATTCCTAGGTGTACAGGTAAACTTCATTGTTTCTCAGGGGCTAGGGGTAGACAGATGCATGGCCTGGGATGATAGTAGATAGGTTAAGGAACTAGAGATGCAGGTGTCAGTGAGTGTAGGACACTGGCAGTGAGCAGGGATAGTGAGTGGTCATGCATCTACAGAAAGAAGGGCATACACTCCTTCAGTGACTTAGAATATATGGGAAGAAGTACCCCCTACCGTAAATGATAAGGATGTTGCAAGTTAAGGAGGAGTTCCATGAGCATATAGAGGAATGAGGCTGAAGGCCAGCTTGGTAGCTTCAACTCAGACTCGTGGTTTTCTTGGTCAGAGTGTCTGTGCAGTCAGCTGCGTTGTCTTTTTGCATCACTAAGGATTGAGCGGGTCTAATTCCCACGGTTCAAGCATCAGGCCTTATGCTCCTCAATTACCTTTAAGTTACACTTCCTGATATGTCTGCTTCCTTTAGGTTCTGCTGCATGGCAGGAGTGTCCAGCAGAATCCCATCGTTCGTTGCCATTATTCAGTCCCACTGCGAGTGGGGCGCATGTGGGAGGAGTAGCTTATAAACAGACACAAAGATAGGCTGGTTGTTCAGTGTCAGGGCCTGCAGAAGCCTGTGCCTTCAGCTGTTTATTAACCTCATGAGCAGGGCACGCTTCTTTTGGGACATATCACTGGCACAATTCTTCGCCACAAGTGTGCAATGCATGATTGGATACAAAACTGCAGTGCCCAGAGACACACCTGAACTGTTTGTGAGCATTATTAGTGTTGTAATAGTGACCACGTAAGATAAGACAGCTTTAGTGGCCACCCCATGCACGATTACCAGCAGCGATCACTTCAGTGCACCATGCACTAATTTAAAACAACATTCAATTTGGAATTCCTCTACATGGTTACTACTAGGCAGTAATAGTTGCAATGCCCCAGTCACCAGGTTAATATTAGTAATATTGCATGATTTATCACTCAAATATAAGCTTTACATATACTTTGGAAATCCATTTTTCTCTAAACTTCAGCTTATGAGCTCTAGAATCACACACATTTTCATTGCAAAGACACACCTTTCAGTTTTTGGATATATATATTAATTCAACCCAGCAAAAGTTTCTAACTTAGTGCGGTGGCTGCATACAGGAGAGCTACTTCCAGGTAGATGGAGAGCTATAAGTAGCTCACGAGCTACTCGCTGGAGAAGCCTGGTGTAGATTCAAACAATCTAGAATGTAGGATTTTAATTTTGCAAATGCGGTTGGCTCACAAGGAAATTTCAACGAAATGATGGAATTTCCGCGTGTGCATATCGTTTTCTATAATCTGACCTGTGGTCAGTCCACGGAGGGTAAATATACGACACCATGTGATCAATCGAAAATCTAGACTTTTGCAGAGAGTCTGAGTTAGGTGATGTTTTTTCTTTTCCTCTCTCTAGGTCTCTCCACCGGAGCTGGCTGCTATGGAGATATCAAAAAGGTTAGCACAAGTGGGGCTAGTTGTGCAACTGCAAAGCAAGACAAGCTGCGTTATAGTGGTAGGTGCCATTTTATTCCCGAAGATTATAAACCAACAGACACGTTCTCCACCTTGCTTCATTTGCATATGATTTTAGTGTGCACATCTGTCAGGGGTATAAGGGAGTCACCAAATTCGTCAGACGTATGACTTTAACAGATCTAGCATCCTTCTTTTAAATCACTGTAGCCAATTCTGCCTACTGTACAAATCGACTTCACAGTTTGCACAGAGATCTTACACCACAAAAACATAGTCCTAAAAAGCTAGAAATGGCATTTCAATAACCAGATAATTCTAATTTCATCTCAAGTATACCCCATCACGTGTAAGAGTCAAATATTCAAATCCTCACATAAAACATATAAAACAGTAACCTGGATCCTGTGAGGAGCATAATTAACCTTGAAAGTTGGTTCCTGGTGCATGTGCAAAATACCTCCGAGAAGCAGGTTTCAAAGCAAGAACTGGGGGCAGCCCCCAGGATATGAGACTCCAGGCGGGAGCAAAGTGAGTCAGGTGATCAAAGTCCAGATGTAAACTTTTAGGAAGGAGCAATGCAAGGCAGGCGTGCAAAGTCTAGACGTAAATATCTAGGCAGGAGCAAATCTAAACAGGCGTGCAAAGCCCAGATGTATAGATCTAGGGAGGAGCAAAGCAAGGCAGGCCTGCAAAGCCCAGATGTGTAGATCTAGGAAGGAGAAACGCAAGGCAGGTGTGCACAGCCCAGATGTAGAGATCTATGAAGGAGCAAAGCAAGGCAGGCATGCAAAGCCCAGATGTAAGGTTCCATGCAAGAACAAAGCATGAAAAGAGTGTAAAGTCCAGATGTAAGGATCTGGGAAGGAGCAAAGCACAACAGGCGTGCAAAGCCCAGATGTAGAGATCTAGGAAGGAGCAAAGCAAGGCAGGCGTGCAAAGCCCAGATGTAAGGTTCTATGCAAGAGCAAAAGCACGAAAGGAGTGCAAAGTCCAGATGTAAGGATCTAGGCAGGAGCAAAGCAAAACAGGCGTGCAAAGCCCAGATGTAGAGATCTAGGAAGGAGCAAAGCAAGGCAGGCGTGCAAAGCCCAGATGTAGGGTTCTATGCAAGAGCAAAGTACGAAAGGAGTGCAAAGTCCAGATGTAAGGATCTTAGCAGGAGCAAAGCAACACAGGAGTGCAAATCCCAAATGTAAGGTTCTAGCAGGAGAAAAGTGCACACAGAAATGCAAAGCCCAGTTGTGAGGTTCTATGCAAAAGCAAAGCACAAACGAGTGCAAAGTCCAGATGTAAGAATCTAGGCAGGAGCAAAGCGAAACAAGCGTGCAAAGCCCTGATGTAAGGTTATAGGCAGGAGAAAATCAAGGCAAACATGCAAAGGCCAAATGTAAGGTTCTAGGCAGGAGAAAAGCGAGGCAGCTGAGTAGTACCATGCCTCAGAAGGATGATGGAATTTCTAAGGTAACGCTCAGCCAGTATCAGGTTAGCCTATTTCAAAGGCAACAGCTGCTGACCCAAAGTGTTCTTTACGGTGACTTGAAAAACATGGATTTAGGAATAGAGTTCAGCTATTCCAAAACACTTAGGGGCATATTCACAAGGAGCTATCGCCGAATTAACGGCACTTTACCGCAGCCAAAGTCGTGATAAATTTACCTCCCCATTCACAAGCCGGTGTTAACAGCCCACAGCACCAGTTTACGCGCGATAGCAGCCGCAAAAAACATCGCCACAGAGGACCCCCACAAATATCGCTAATGAGATGCAGAGTAGGCGTTCCCGTACAAAAGTCGAGACAACAGCACACCTCAACATTCACAACGACCAGCCACATCCGCGATAAAAACAAAACAGGCGATAAGGCGCGTTAGCACCAGGAAATCTACACCTGCTCTGACCTGGTGTAAAGTCCGACGGCAGCCTGCAAACCAAAAGGGAGCACAGCCCAGGGCAACATTGGAAGGGCAACAGATGCCATGGAGCCAGCCATCATGCGGCCCGGACACCCAAGAGGGCCACAACACCCACCGCCACCACCCCCAGGACCACCCCTCCCTGGCACCCCCCGACAAAAGACATGCCACATCAGCCACACCCAAACATGTACAAAATATTCCGCTCGATGCCGCACAATCACAACTGGTGACATGGATGTGTCGTCACAGAAATGACCAGCACACATTCACTTTCGAAGCAACAAATGAAACTTTATTAAAATGAACAACGAAATGAAATGAAGACACATGGCCGCTCCCCTCCGGACAATACGTAGGTCACAGCCTGTAAGACAAAAAACATGATGAGAAGGTGTGTCCTGCGCACATCAGAGGACAGAGAGAGAGCGAAGGAGAGAGAGAGGAAGAGTGGGAGGGAGAGAGAGAGAGAGAGAGAGGGAGAGAGAGAGAGAAGAGGAGAGAGAGAGAGGAAGAGAGGGAGAGAGAGAGAGAGGAGGAGAGAGAGAGGAAGAGAGGGAGAGAGAGAGAGAGAGAGAGAGAGAGAGAGGAAGAGAGGGAGAGAGAGAGAGAGAGAGAGAGAGAGAGAGAGAGAGAGAGAGAGAGAGAGAGAGAGAGAGAGAGAGAGAGAGAGAGAGATGAAGAGAGGGAGGGAGAGAGAGGAAGAGAGGGAGGGAGAGAGAGGAAGAGAGAGAGAGAGAGAAGAGGAGAGAGAGAGGAAGAGAGGACGAGAGGGAGAGAGAGAGAGAGAGAGAGAAGAGGAGAGAGAGAGGAAGAGAGGGAGGGAGAGAGAGAGGAAGAGAGGGAGAGAGAGAGAGAGAAGAGAGAGAGAGAGAGGAGAGAGAGAGAGAGAGAGAGAGAGAGAGAGAAGAGGAGAGAGAGAGGAAGAGAGGGAGGGAGAGAGAGAAAGAGTGCTGCCCCTGCGCACCCAGGCCACACTGCTCACCTGCTGCCACCGGTGTGTCTACAACCACGTGCCGGTATGTAGTGCAGTTCACCAGGTCACACATCTGAGTCAGAGCCGTCAGCTGAAACAGAGCCCAGATACATGACTGGCACAGTACACACACTTGCACAAGACAACATCGCCTGCCCGCCCATGCACACCCAGGCAGAGGCACCCCAACCTGTCCCGCCGCCCATCGGAGCATGCCCGCCCATGCACACCCAGGCCTCAATGCTCACCTTCTGCCACTGGCGCGTAGAAAGGAGGTCCCACCACGTGCGGCTGCAAGCCACAAGCCCGGGGCCCGCGGACATGGCGCCCTCCACATCATGCAGCCCCGCTCCGCAGGCCACCAGGTCTCACGTTTAGTGCTGGGTCTTGATTACTCCATGGCAGAGGACATACCAGTGCACCCGGCACCATCGCAGGCTGCACACCCGCTCAGCCCAATGGGTGCCACCAACTCTGGGATCCCAGAAGCGACGCCACGGGGCGGTAGGCCCGCGCTGCCCATTGGCTCTGGCCTACACTGCGGTCCAGCAGGGCACACAAAACCTGAGCTGTCCGGACCGCCAGGACGGGGCATCATCGCAGGCTGCACACCTGCTCAGCAGCTCAAGGTGCCACTGACTCAGTGCACCCAAAGTCACCGTCCCGTGGCGGGGTGCCTGTGCCGTCCGCAAGGCCTTGGATGCCACTAACCCTGTGCAACCCCAGTCTGCGCCATGTGGTGGTAGGCCCATGCCGTACTCAAGGCCTCGGATGCCACTAACCCTGTGCGCAACAACTCATGGGCCCTGTATGAGTGCGAACCGTGGAGCGTCCGTCATCCAGTCACCACCGGAAGAGGGGAATGTGACGTCGTCGGCCCCTTATATTGGCGGAGTCACATGGCCTGTGACGCCTGTGCCGGATGGATGTGGTGTGTGTGAAAACCTGCCCTCAGGGAGTGGCTGTGACATGCTGACAACTAAACCAGTGACCTGCACACCACCAGCGAGTACGGCTGCGACGGGTAGCAATGAGGGCCCCCTCGGGGCGTAAGCGGAGTGGTCTGGCCTGCCGTACGCCGGACCAGCGCAGGGCTTGCAACAATGACTCTTGGGATCTGGGCGTGGTCCAGTCCATGTCCGGACAAGGAAGTGACTGATCCGTGTGTCCCTGTTGTAGTGTTCACGGGCCCCGGTACACAAATGCAATGTCGCACCCTCTGACTGGCATCCCACAGGATGAACATCATTGACGCAAGGGAAGGCACTGTCCCCACATTCATCCACACATCCATACATGAATGACATAAGACATTACACAGCAGTGCGTCACTGGATGTTTATTTGCACATCCAGTGCAGTCATGCAGCTGGAGCGGTACAGGGCAATGCCGAGCACACTACACAATATGGGCCCGTGGAGGGCCAGCCAGTGTACATCCGGGAATGACCTGTACTGCAGAAGAGGAAGGGTACAGTCTGCAGTCTGTCCGTCGTGTCATTGGTCGTCAAACAGGATGTGGCAGTCCATGTCGCTGTCCAAGGTGAGTGCATCGGAGTGTGTCGGGGGTCAGTGGTAGGTCTTGAGGCCATGTGCGGCACCAAGCAGAAACAGGCAAGGTGGCGGAAATGGATGCTAGTGCCTGGCCCTCCTGACCACAGTCCCATCCACGTCCTCATCCCCGGGTGTGTGCCCTGCCCCACCTGTGGGTGTTGCAGTACCGGCTGCGGAACTTTGTGCCACTGACACATCAGGGGCCGGAGGAGGATTCTCGGACGCACTGTGTGGCAGTGACACATCAGGTGCTGGAGAAAATATGCCTGCCACACTGGGAGGCACTGACACACCAGGGGGCGGAGATGTGGATGGTGTGGGGGCAGCAGCATTCATCATCGCCATGCCTTGTGGCAGCAATGCCATGATGAGGACATGCAGGGCACGGTAGATCCCAGCTACATTTCGCTGATGTGCAGCGGCGGCTGCCATCCTTTCCGCCTCCATCCGCACCATGTCCTCCATGAGCCTCCGCATGTGTGCCAGCTCACGGCTGGCATCGCTGGGGCCACTCTGAGCGGACAGGTATTCTTCCCTCCACGTCATGACTCCAGAGATGTCAGTCAGGGCTCGCTGGAGTCCATGGGGCGGACATAGACACCCAAGGATGGCGTCCAGTTTGGTAGCCATGAGCTCGAACCCCACCCGCACCTGCTTGGCTGTCTCCCTCTGGCCCTATAGCACACGGTGTTGGAAGGCCATTTGTTGTTCCTGGGGGACTTGGGAGGGTGCCGGGGCTGTGGGTGCCTCCTGCTGGGTGGTTTGGGTGGTGGGTGGGGTCTCATGGATGTAGCTGGGCTGCCCTGATCCTGGAGGTGAGTTGCGGATGAGGTCAATGAGGTCTTGGATGGTTTGGGTGTCGATGCTGGTGTTGTCCTCCTCCTCGTCATCAGTGAAGAGTGGCTGTGACTGCTCTGCAGGAGGTGTTGACGATGCCCCTGCGATGTGAAGGGGATATGGTGTATTACAATGTGTCCACATGTATGTAGCCGCATGGTACAGGTTGACATTCAGACAGCATGGCATTGTACATTGTGACAGTCTGTGGGTCTGGGCGAGGACCCAGAGTGATTGTGGGTGTGCACTGTGCCCTGCTTGCTTGTGCATGTGTGCCATTGTGGCCATCTCCCCCGTCCCCCAGTACCTGGTGGTCACTCACCAGGTTGCGGTTGTGTTGTGTCCTGTCGAGCAGTGTCCGGTCCCCCGACTCCGGCCACAGTCTCCACACTGATGACTGTCGACACCAGCTCCTCCATGTCATCCAGCTCCAGCTGTGGCGCTGGGCCCCCACCTCCGGTCTGCGTTGCTGCCTTCACATTGGCGGAGAGTTTCTCCTTGGTCTTCCGCTTGATGTCATTCAATCGCCTCTTGACCTCGTCCATTGTCCGCTTGTGCTCTCCGACGGCATTCACCTTGTCGACGATGTCCCACCATATTCCAGTTTTGGTGCACAATGACACGTTGGAGGTGACGAAGAGTTGTTGATGGTGTTCCATCACCTCCGTGACTATGATCCTGTTCGCCTGCGGACTGAACTTGGTCTTCCTGGTCTTCTTGTCCTTGCCCTTCCCTGTCCCCGAGGTCCCAGGCTGGTCGTCCGGGGTGCTTGTGGGGTTGCGCTCGTCCTCTGCGCCTGCTCCGGCTGCCTCCATGGTGCTTGTGTGTTGGTCAGTTTGTGTGTGGGTGTTTCTTCTACTTTTATGGAGATTTTTGACGCCTGCCAGGTGTGTGTTGCAGGCCTGGCGCTGCTTGTCGCTGGTTTCCTCATCGCGCTTTGGCCCATTGTGTGTTTTTTGGTGTTGTGGTTTGTGTTTTTATCTCCATTGTGGTGGTTGTATCGCGGACATTGTCCACGGTTTCGGCAGACTATCGCATGCTACCGCCTTGTTGTGAATTCCATGTTGACACAGGGTTATTTTCCCGCGATAGGCTGCGATATTGAAAGTTGCGTTACGCTACTCTTGCGGTAGTTATCACACGTTCTTGTGAATATCCCCCTTACTGTTGGCTACTCTTCAGTTTTAAGATTATAATATGAAATATGGGTCCTTGCTTCCTGAGGATTAATTGTTCACATACAAGTAGATATGCTGGTGTTTTTTTAGTTTACATTTGAACTGGTCTCGTCAACCCACTGAATATGAACATTTTGATGGGTTTTCAGGATAATCATAATGAATATTCTGAAAACTTGACAGGATTATACGAAGGACCACTGGAAATATGTGGCAGGGGAGTACCAAATTATGCAGCAGGGTTTTCAAATTCTGCAGCAAGAAAAGGCAAATAATGCAGCATAATGAGGCATTTTTGTGATAGTATTACATCATTATTTTGACATTTTTACACGTTATCACTATCTGGGCAAAGGTTCCGCCTAATTAGTACCAGCCTGACATCCAAATACAGCAATAAGCAACAGAAAGATGACCAGTCAACCTTTGCAAAGAACCTTCCCCAGCGCAGCAACATATGTTGCTCCTTTTTTAGAAACATTTGATCAATTTGTAATAGAATTTTTTTTGTTAAAATCTGCATATTATGCAGCAGAAGAAGGAGTATGTGGCAAATTCGTAAAATACATCACTATGCAGAAAATGCATCGGCCGCATAATCGTATAATTTCAGTGGCACTAATTATACTGTTTGTTGTGTTGACAAGCCCTAAGTGACAACAATATGTTTCAATCAATGTGTTTAATTAACTTAAGGGGTGTGAGAGCATTTTTGATGGTAACTCTCATGGATGTTAGTTCAGTAAGATGCCTGGGGTAGTGGAAGTTATATCACATGCCTCTTGAAACCGATGACAACCCAGGATGTGATGTCACGTTACCTTGACACTGACAACACAAATGATGTTACACAAACTTTATCCTAGGTAATATCATTGAAAATGACACCACTCACAAACAAGCACTGGCACGGTCAATAGGTTTGATGCTTGCACTTGAGTGCTTAAAAAACTTGTGTGTGAGAGTTGAGTATGTGCTGCGGTGCAAAACAAATGAAACAAGAATTGGCAAAGCCAGTACGTGTAGCCTTTCAAAAGTACAAGCAGCCCTATTGGCTTTGCCAGTGCTTCTATTCCTCCAAATGGTCGCCTTGCACATGTAGACATGGCAACCACCTTAGAATGCTTCTTTCTTCTTAAACTTTATGGGAAAGCATTTGAAGATAGCTGCCTTGCATTCACAGGCACGGACAAGCAGGGAAGCTAGCAGCCCGGTAGCAATGTTCAGCTAATTAACCCCAGCAAGAAAACAAAATTAATATAAAACAATGATGTGGGGTTGGAAGGGGAGGAGCACAACAGAAACACACCTTTGGGGATGTGGGTGTTGATAGGCAGTTGGGAGAGGGCAGACGGTAGAGATAGCAAGGAACGCCATGTGCTCCCATGCAGTGCTGAAACACAAATGAAAAATGAGTTCCATGAGATAAGCAGTGGAAAAATGCATGCCATCCAATCAAAAGGATTGTACAGAATCTAGGTTGGAGAGCCATCAAAGCAGAAGCATCGAACTGAGATAGACAAGAAAGACATCAAATCATGTGCAAGGGTCTGACCCAATAGGTCTTCAACAGCTGCAGGCGAGACCTCAAAATAGATCGCTTTTTCATACAATTCATTTTTGAGCTAATGAATTAAATATGTGATGATAGAGTGGAGTTTTCAGATGTAAAATAGAGCATGGTACAATCCAGTAGAGGTTGAAGGATAAGCCAGAATAGCCAATACTAAGAAGGTGAGACTAAAATACTCCTGCGAGTTGATCAAAGATGTGATTGACAATGTATCAAGCCAATGGCTCAAAGTTCCTCAGCCAAAGAAGCCAATGACAATGGTTGAAATAAAGCCCATTGGAGTATGTATAGAATACAATATATTTGCAATGAATAGCAGATGCATCATTTAAGGTGAAACCTAAGTAAGCATTTGCATATCCTACGTGTCTGGCTTCCCTGTAATAAATAATCTAGGCATAGTGTTACACCTTTATTCTGTGCGGGTTTTTTATAATCAACATTTTTTTAATGATTTTCGCCTTGAAAACAAAGAACACATCAGTCCACACACTGCTTCATAGAACACCATTATTTCTTGCATTTGGCATCGTGAAGAGGAAAGAGACGGCAGCAGCTTCACCTGTGATATAGTGTTTTTGAATGCACAATGTATCTGTCTGCAATGTGCTGTGGCTCTGGCAGTATGGAACTCATTAGCGCTGCTAAAAGGTAACCACAGCTGTCTGTAGCCAGAGGTGAAAACTAGCATATGTCAAGGTTGAGATAATGAGAAAAGAGGCACAGAGAAAATAAAGTTGCAGTTCAGTAGTCACCTATATATTATTTAGATTGATGCAACAAAATGTCAGGGACACATTTAACACCTATCAAGGTGCAGCTATCATATGTCAGACAGTCATCACATGTCCAAGTAGAACATGAGATGCCTAATTTGAGTCTTGAACTGCCTACAGTAGTCTCTGGTATCCAGCAACATTATAAGCTAACAAACTCTTCACACAAGAGTTCATTCAGTGGACCTCATTCCTGCCTTCCCTCAGGTAAACAGCTACAAAGATCACACAACCCACCACCCAGCAGTGGGATCTCCATAGAGCTTCCGTAGTTCACCTCTACCATGGTTTGTAGTGCACCATGGTATTGGAGAGCGGAGATACCCAGAATGTTTTCAAACTGCGCTTCTATTCTGATTTGCATTGTGGTTGGTGCACTAGTGTTTTCAGTACTGAGACATCTCACAGCTCTCCTCTTACCAGATTTACGGCGCACCTTACAGGTGTAGAACTGAAACAAATATTTGTAGAGTGCTTCTAACCCGACTGCCAGTTTATCCTGGAATCGCAGTGCTGACACATTCACAGAGCACTCGCTTTCTTTATGTACACTTCTGGTCAGAGGCTAATGCTCCAGAAAAGCAGCTTTAAGGATAAATGCACGTTCTTCAAGGATGTGTGTGTGCAGTGTGTGCGGGGTTGTGACTTTATGTCCCAGTTCCACCCCAATGCTGGCCTGAGAAATGCATGGTTAGACCTGGCTGTCCGAATATCACCCCGAAGGAGGTGCACGGAGCTAGTAATGCGAAGTCACAAAATGTCTCTGAGAGGCTGGGGTGGCCTCATGGAAAGACGATACCGCAGTGGAAGGTGCTGTGTGTGTGGAAAGAGGCCACAGTAATCCCAAGTGTGTGGAAGCAACATTTCGTATTTAGCCAATGTGAACTGTTAATATACGCTATTCCTAGTGTTTCCTGAGTAATGTCCCTGAGGGGGAGCGGGAGATAAATAGCTGCCATGAACGCAAAGATGGTGACCCCTAATATAAAAACGAACCTTAAAACCCTGAGGTCAGCGACCATATTCTGCAAAAGTAGATTAGATATAATTACACAGAATCTTGCATAATATTGCAGTAAATCCACGTAATTACGCTACACAGCAAGTTACGTGAGTTACGCCCACCCCTAATCTCTGGGCTGCACTTTTCCACGTTGACTAGGACGAAGACGGCAAGGAGCCTGTGAATATATGCTGTGGTAGGAAGTGTGGCTTCACTCATCTGGCTGCAAGATCAGACCCCTTCCCTCTGCTGTCTGTTTTTCCCATTTCTTTCAACTGCTACAGGGAGGAAAACTCCCATATTTTGCTTCCACTAGCAGCTCTTGAACAGCAGATAGGAGGCTGCTGAGGGAGTAAGGGAGGGACAATGAGTCAAAGTTCCTACACCCTGTGCCTTCCCTAAACCCAGCAAAAACAACAGTTGATGGACAGAATGCAGAACAATGTCATACGTTCACCCCAGTACAGAGATTTGGGCCTAAATCCATCATTCTTTTGCTCACCATGCCACTCCAGTTTAGACCTGGCCATATGCAAATCAGTCTTGACCCTGTGCCTCATGGGAACAGTCCAGCCCGAACTGCCAAGCCATGTCCTCCCTGGACTGGAAACAAGCATCCTAGGACCGGTTTCGGGGTTTCACCCCTCTTCAGCCAGGATAGCTTGATTCCAGTGGCATGGAGAGCACGGGACCCACGTCTGGGCATACCCGTCCCACTCGGGGTGACAAATGCAAAAACAACAGTTGATGGACAGAATGCAGAACGATGTCATACATTCACCCCAGTACAGAGATCTGGGCCTAAATCCACCGTTTATTTGCTCACCATGCCATTCCAGTTTGAACCCAGCCATATGCAAATCAAACAGTCCAGCCCGAACTGCCAAGCCAGGTCCTCCCTGGACTGGAAACAAGCATCCTAGGACCGGTTTCGGGGTTTCACCCCTCTTCAGCCAGGATAGCTTGATTCCAGTGGCATGGAGAGCATGGGACCCACGTCTGGGCATACCCGTCCCACTCGGGGTGACAAATGCAAAAACAACAGTTGATGGACAGAATGCAGAACAATGTCATACATTCACCCCAGTACAGAGATCTGGGCCTAAATCCATCGTTTTTTGCTCACCATGCCATTCCAGTTTGAACCCAGCCATATGCAAATCAGTCTTGACCCTGTGCCTCATGGGAACAGTCTAGCCCGAACTGCCAAGCCAGGTCCTCCCTGGACTGGAAACAAGCATCCTAGGACCGGTTTCGGGGTTTCACCCTCTTCAGCCCGGATAGCTTGATTCCAGTGGCATGGAGAGCACGGGACCCACGTCTGGGCATACCCGTCCCACTCGGGATGACAAATGCAAAACAACAGTTGATGGACAGAATGCAGAACAATGTCATACATTCACCCCAGTACAGAGATCTGGACCTAAATCCATCGTTTTTTGCTCACCATGCCATTCCAGTTTGAACTCAGCCATATGCAAATCAGTCTTGACCCTGTGCCTCATGGGAACAGTCCAGCCCGAACTGCCAAGCCAGGTCCTTCCTGGACTGGAAACAAGCATCCTAGGACCGGTTTCGGGGTTTCACCCCTCTTCAGCCAGGATAGCTTGATTCCAGTGGCATGGAGAGCACGGGACCCACCACGGTCCTAGGATGCTTGTTTCCGGTCCAGGGAGGACCTGGCTTGGCAGTTCGGGCTGGACTGTTCCCATGAGGCACAGGGTCAAGACTGATTTGCATATGGCCAGGTCTAAACTGGAGTGGCATGGTGAGCAAAAGAATGATGGATTTAACCCAGATCTCTTGACTGGGGGTGAATGTTTTGATTTGTTCTGCATTCCGTCCATCAATTGTGTGTCTTTTGCTTTCTTTCCCTAAACCCAGGGAGGCCTATTCGTTGGTGAGACCTTGGACATTGAATAATGGGAAATAAAAAGGGTTAAAAGGAATCAGCAAGCCTCTACCTTCTGTTGTGGTGCAACTCTCCTGCATCCTCTGAAGCTATCGATCTCAATGGGCAAGCCTGAGGTAGCGGCAGCTGTGGCCATAACTGCCTGTGCTACAGGCAGTAACCCACTGTGAGCTGCCTATAGAAGCGAGCCAGGCAGTAAAGTCTGCCTCCTGTGTGTCGTGGTAGTAGGGAGTAGGCAGGTGGATTCCACCAGTCAGTAATCTAACAGTGAGATGTGGCAGGCAGGGAGGTTTCCTCAATGAAGAGCTAAAAACGTGAGGTAGGCTGGAATAGGATTCCCCCAAGTGGAATGTTCCAGATGGAAAACATGTGTAAAGAAAGAGGACTGGAAAAGTAACGCCCCCTATGTGTGGCGGATGTTAGCATAGATAAGGCAGGAAACATACCCAGGAGTGAGCTGCTTTTAGAAGGAAGGGGGGTAGGAGTTTCCATGGAGAGAGTTGCCAGTAGGAGGGAGCAGGTATGTATCTTTCCAAAGAAGGAGCTGATATTGGCAGAAAGCAGACAGGAAACATTGCCTTATAGGCCACTGCAGGTGATGAGAATGAAAATGTACAGGGGGACTCACCTCCAAGTAAGCTTCCCTGACTCCCTTGCACATCCCGAATTATACAGCCAAACGCTGGTCATGGTTATAGCGAATGCTGGTGCAGTCACTCTCATGGGGTAATTGACTGTTCCATGTTTTCATGCTCCTGCCATTGGATCAGAAAATCTGCCTCAGGAAAATGTCAATGATCAAACAAAATTGCCAACAATAATCTTTTCTATTTTACTTTCCTCACCACAGAGGTCCGTGCATCCCGCCAGATGGCAGCGACTGACCTTGTAAAGATGAACAAATTCAAAGCAAAGATGGTGGCGGTTGGCAAGAAGTTGTGCATGGAGCCGGCTCTCATTGCTGCAATCGCATCTCGCGAATCCCGTGCCGGCTCTGCCCTGAGGAACGGATATGGGGATGGAGGAAATGGATTTGGTTTGATGCAGGTCAGAAATCAAAGCAGCGCTGAGAGGGGATCCAATATGTATCCCTTGTTGAGCATCCAGTCGCCAAAAATGTGTCTGAACTGGTCATACAGATACATAGTACCAATGTTGCTTTGCATTTTAGGTTGACAAACGCTACCACAAAACCAGAGGTGCTTGGGACAGTCAAGAACACATTACCCAGGCTACAGAGATTCTAGTCAGCATGATCAAGGCAGTCACTAAGAAGTTTCCGAATTGGTCAGTGGAGCAGAAATTGAAAGGTCTGTATCAATATATGAGGACTTGCTTCCCCACTGCTCACCTTCAGCCTCACTCCAAATCCACTACCCACCTCTGGCATCTAGGAGTGAGAACTTTCATGAAATGTGTATTTCCTGAGGAATAAGGTCCACACCAACCCTCCAATATGAAAGGTATTTTACCTTTGTATGTTGTGACGCAATAATTTCTCCAGGTCCTGAGGCAGTGATTGGTTGCAGTACATTCGGTGCCTCATTTATGATGTTTTGGCACAGGGCAGCGCTGCAACGAATCTTGCTGCGCTGCCCTGCATCAAAAGAAAAGTGCAGGAATGCACCGTATCTATGAGATACAGAGCCTTCCTGTTCTTTTCCCCTGAGCTGGCATACAATGGGCTGCCATGCGCCAACGCAGGCACCCCTGCGCCATGTTCCAAGGGTGCCTGCATTGCGGAGATGATTGATTTGGTGCAGGAAGGGACACCTTTCTGCACAAAATCAATCAATGGAGGCAATTTCCTCCTTCTATGTGTGCTGCAGAATGCAGCACACATAGAAAGAGGAAAAACAAGTAGAAATAAGCACATTTCTCCTCGTTGCCCCTCCCTAACGCGACCCCTGGGGAATGCTTCAGATTCCATGGGTGTTGCGTGGGAACACTCACAGCAACACCCATGGAACGCCCCTTTCACGCAGTATTCTGCGTGAAAGGGGCACGTATTTACAAGGCCATGAAAAGCCGCGTAAAGTGACTTTGAGTGTCCTTGTAAATATGCTGCTGCACATTAAGCCACCGGAGCATCAAAAAAGTGACGCTCCGGAGGCGCAAAAGTGCCGCTAGGGCCTCGTAAATGAGCATGGATGAGACAGCAGTAGAGACAAATTTCCTAATAATGGCCTAATGCGGCTGACTTGCCCTGCACTGGCACAGGTTGCCTAACACCATGCACATACCTTTACACCATTGGGGATCAGGTGTTGGTATGATGTTTAACATAGGTTTTGTACTAAAAATACACCTTTCCCGTACAAAATCCTATGCCTAGACAATTTCTATAATTTCATACACATTGGATGTGTTGATGTGTTCTGTACAGTGCTTCACACATGCAATATGCGAAATGTTTGGCGAAATAAAAACATTTCTCCAAGTTTCCACCTGCCTCACAGATGCGTTATTTTGTACACAAAGCCTGGCCTGGCTGCCTTAGTAGATCGGGCTTAGTGTCAAAGCCCATAGGTGCTTGTGCTGCAATGATCACTTCCCACCCATGTAACACCCCCTTGATGTAAAGTGGTGCGAAGCAGTGAAAAATGCTATTTGCCGCAAGAAAAGGGTCTCTTTCCAGTGCTGTGAAGTAAACCGATTTCCAGACTTTGCACCACTGTACCTTCCTTAGTGTGACTTTTTGCGGTGGCACAAGAGCATAGTAAATGTTCCCCAGGCTTACACACTCATCATGACTACCTTCAACTGATGTCTGCAGTCAGTGCATTTTGTCCCCATCTGCAGCTAGTCTTGCCATGTGATGTGAAGACATCCTGCTGCCCGGCCAGACAAACTTCAACTCCCCATCTCCTCACAGAATTTAAGGCTCACAACTTCTGCTTTACCCAGGCAGGAGCCCACAGTTCATAGGCACAATACCTGCCATTTGTTTTACTTTTTGCCATTCTGGGACAGCTAAGATCTGGTAAGTGAAAAATAATTTCTGTAAAATGGTCAGGATTCTTTAGTAACATCACAAAATAAAATGGTGGTGTTAGATTTGGGGGTCTCTAGTTGGCAGAGGTAGGTACCTTTGTCCAAATAGGGACCCTTGAGTCTAGTCAGGGAAAGTAGGTACACTCCTGAAAGAACCCCTGCTCACCCTCTTGGTAGCTTGGCACGAGCAGACAGGCTTAGTTCAGAGGCAGGGTGTAAAGCATTTGGGAACACATACAGTAATCAAGTGACAACACTACAAATGGACACCACACAGGTTATATATTTATAAAAATAGGTATACTTTATATAGATTTATCACAAGACCATAAACGACAAAAATAATCCACAATACTGTCAAGAGTGCTTAGTTCTGATCAAAAAGGCTTAATTCAAGGTTCTGTGCGAGTCGGTAGCCTCCTCCGGCTACGGCGATGTCGAGAACAAACAGAGTCTAACAAATCCAGCTGACCGCGTCGAGACGGGCCAACACAGCGTAGACAGACTCGGTCACAGTACCTTTACTTGAAGCGGCAGGCACGGGCGTGCGAGCCGGATGGCTGTTCGTCGCGGTCGCGATGCAAAAATGGAAGCGTTGCAGGACGCGTTGTCCCTCGATGCGGTGCAGGCAGCGGCTCGTTGACGTCGTCGAGACAGAGTCGGTGAGACCAGGGCCGTGCGTTGCAGGGCGAGACGGTGCTTCGGTGCGGTGCTGGCAGGTTGCGGTGCAGCGACGGAGCCGGATTCAGGAGCTGGCGTCGATCAGTCCAGACAGCGGTGCGAGTCGGGCGGTGCGTCGCAAAGCGTGCGAGCGGTGCCCAACTCCGGTGCGGTCACAGGACTCGAACTCAGCAGCAGTGACCGTGTCGGTCGGACCAGTTCGATTCGGAGTAGCGAAGCGTTGCAGGACGCGTTGTCCCTCGATGCGGTGCAGGCAGCGGCTCGTTGACGGAGTCGGTGAGACCAGGGCCGTGCGTTGCAGGGCGAGACGGTGCTTCGATGCGGTGCTTAGAGGACACTGAGTCGGTCGTGAGAGTCGGTCACAGCTCCCTACCTCTGTAGCCACTGAAACAGAGTTTCCAGCAGCAATTCACAAAGGGGGTGAAGTCCAATGGTCCTGGGACTTCGGTCAGGGAGCAAGCTCTCTTCCAAGCCCTTGGAGATCCTTCACAAGTTGATGAAAGTCACAGCAAAGCAAAAGTTCCTTTCTCCTTTCTTTGGCAGTCAGGCAAACCACTGCAGGCCAATCCCCCAAGCAGCACTTCAGGCTTAGGGATAGTCTCTCCTCAGTTTCTTCTTGGTTCCGCTCCTCAGCAAAGGTTTCTTCTTGTTTCCAAAAGTGATCTAATCTTCCTGGGGTCTGGGTGCCCCTCTTATACCCTGATTCTCTTTGTTCTCTGGAGGCAGAGAGGCCTCTGCCTAGTCCAAAACCAGTTCTGGTCAGTCCTGGAGCACTTTGTTTTTCTGACTCCTTCTTTCCTTTCAGAATGTGCGGCAGAGTGCTCAGCCGCCCGGCAGGAGGTGGAGCCAGCATTGTGGAAGGCAGGCACAGCCCTATTCAGACCCAGGTGCAACTCCTCCCTCCACTCTGGATGCAGATCTTTCTATTCAGCCCTGTGCTGACTCACCCTGTCTCCTGTAGCCACCCCCAGCCCCTGTCACTCAATCTCCAGACAAGGAATACACAACCTAGCAGAGGCAGGCTTGGATAGTTAGGCAAGAAAATACCCACTTTCTAAAAGTGGTATTTTCAAACACAGAATGTTAAAACCAACTTCACTAAAATATGTATTTTATCATCCTGAGTTCAGGCATACTAAATTCGTTTTTCTACCATGTTCCCTGGGTCAGTTCTGACTATAAGGTGTAATAGTCAGTCTGCCCATTCTGGCCTATGGGGAGCAGGTAGCCTTGCAATAGTGAAAAACGAAAATGGCTGTAATTCACTATTAGGACATGCCACACACACCAGGGCATGTCCTACCTTATACTTACAATGCACCCTGCCCTAGGGCCTACTTTAGGGGTGACCAACATGCAGTAAAGGGAAGGTTTAGGGACTGGTAAGTGGGTGCACTCACCAAGTCGACATGGCAGCCCTAGGCTGCACACAGGCTCTGCAATGGCAGGCCTGAGACACACTTT
Organism: Calotriton arnoldi; assembly: GCA_963921515.1. Lineage (NCBI taxonomy): Eukaryota > Metazoa > Chordata > Amphibia > Caudata > Salamandridae > Calotriton > Calotriton arnoldi. The sequence goes on along the minus strand of CAWUFW010022283.1, from coordinate 43,709 downwards.
ACAAGCTGCTTCTGTGGGTGGCACAACCCGTGCTGCAAGCCCACCAGCAGCATTGGATTTACAAGCCCTGGGCACACTCAGTGCACGGTACTAGGGACTGACAAGTAAACCAATCATCCAATCATGGAGTCACTAATACATACATCAATTCACGATAGGGAGCACTTGCACTTTGGCACTGATTAGCAGCGGCAAAGTGCCCATGAGCATCTAGTCCAGCAAAAACATATCGGCAACAGTGGAGGCATTACGAAAAAATGGAAGGGAGACCCACGCCAAGGATGCCAGGTCTAACAGGCGGACTGAGTGTTGAAACTTTTCAAAACTCAACTCCAGTCACAGATTTGGGTTTAATCCATCGTTATTTTTCTCGCCACATTACCCCAGTTTGGACCCAGCCATATGCAAATCAGTCTTGACCCTTTACCCCATGGGAAAAGTCCAGCCCGAACTGCCCGGCCAGGTCCTCCCTGGACTGGAAACAAGCATCCTGGGACCGGTTCCAGGGTATCACCCCTCATCAGCCAGGCTAGCTTGAATCCAGTGGTGCAGCTAGCAAGGACCCACATCTGGGCATACCCTTAGCCACTTAGGGTGCACATAGCGGGCCCGATTCACAAAAGTAATCTGAGACACAATCCTAACGTTACGACTTTCGGTATGTACAAAAGGCATTTAGGAGTAGTAAAGTTAGGATTTTGTCTTAAGTTTGTCTTAAGTTTTGGTCTTAAGACAAAATCCTAACTTAAGTTTCACTTAAGTTTAACTTAAGTTAGGATTTTGTTTTAAGACCAAAACTTAAGACAAACTTAAGAAAAAATCCTAATTTAAATTTAACTTAAGTTTAACTTAAGTATAACTTAAGTTAGGATTTTGTCTTAGACCAAAACTTAAGACAAACTTAAGACAAAATCCTAACTTTACTACTCCTAAATGCCTTTTGTGAATACAGAAAGTCGTAAAGTTAGGATTTTGTCTCAGATTACTTTTGTGAATAGGGCCCAGCAACACCACAAAATAAAATGATGGATGGAGTGTTGAAACGTTTTAAACACTCACCCCCAGTCGCAGATCTGGGTTTAATCCATCGATATTTTGCTCCCCTCGCCATCCCAGTTTGGACCCAGTCATATGCAAATCAGTCTTGACCCTGCTCCCCATGGGAACAGTCCAGCTCCAACTGCCAAGCCAGGTCCTCCCTGGACCGGAAACAAGCATCCTGGGACTGGTTTCAGGCTATCACCCCTCATCAGCCAGCCTCATCATCTTGTTGTATTTACCAGGATTCTTTAGTAACAGGGCAATTATCTTTCTATTTGCTCTAATCATTATTCTGGGACGATTTAGAGAACACTCAGGTACTTTTTAATTGTTTTTTTTATACATGATTGCTATTTTAGGTTTATGTTTCAGGAAACAAAAAATACCAGATTTGACTGCTTTTCCAGATGTTTGTACTGGCCTGGACTTAAAAATACAGGTCAGGCTTGTAAAAAAGCAACAAGGTGGAACCCCTAACACCCAAGTGAGCATCCCATGCATTAACTCTTTTACTCACACCAGCCTTTGAGCTTGCTCTGACTATACATAGGGTCATTTGCTGTGTTTTCTGTAAGTAGAGTAAGGAGTTACACACCTAATGCATCATCTTTCGTAACTGCAGTGAACACTATGAAACCTTCCTAAGACTTAGGAACAGTGTCAGACTGGGACAGAAAAGAGGCCCAGGCCAGAGACATTTTAAGGCAATGGCAAAGTGGGCTCCGGCCCAAGGCCCCAGCCTTTCAGGGGGCCTCTGATAGAGCCAGCTCTGTTCTGCAGAGAGTCTTGCCCTGGTGACACTGAATAAATCAAACAGATTGTTTTAAATACCGTTTTCCTTTAATTTATTTTAGTGTGGGTTATATATGAGTCTATTACAAGACATTTTGTAGAGAAATGCTGTGTTTATGTTCCGTGCAACGTCCATAAAAAGTTTCTAATAGAGCAAAACAGGACCTCAGAAATGAGAAATGGGAGAGTGTCACAGAGATTATTTGCAGTAATATTATTGAGCTGCTGCTATGTTACAATATTGAAATCACACTGTCATTAAGACTTAATATTAGATGTAAACACATCTAGAATTTGGACGAGTGTGCCTTTGCACTGTCAGTGACCTGGCCAAAGGGTGCGTAAAAGAGCTGAAATTGGATCATGAATTCAAAGCTATTCCAAGCAGGGGCCCCCAAAATGTGTTTGGCCCAGGACCCCCAAAACCCTTAAGATGTCCTTGGCCAAGGCACCAAAATAAAAGCAGCCCCTGTTATTGAATTCGATAGCTTAGAAAAGTGTTCCACAATTGTAAATCAAGGCGGTTTGAACTTGTAAAGGCCGGTTCTATAGGTGTGTTGCAAGATATGAAAAACCATGCATTTGTGCATGCTGTAGGCAATGTTTGTGGTTATATCATGGAAATCAACAGTAAAACGGACTCACCGAACTATAAACAGTCCCACTAGCAGCCAAGAAAGCAGCCCACACACTGACCTGTCAGACCAGTCCTTCTGGCACTGCCAGTTTTCCCTAAAGACCAATCTGACACTGCATAGGAATTCCCCGAAGATATAGGGAATCCCCAGACACTTTACTCTGAGTAAGACCACTATTGTGTCCTTAAAAAGGTATGATCCTTTAAGCCTCCTGCAGTGAGAACAAGGCTGAATGCAGGTGTTCTCAAATGTAGGGGTGTGCATTGAGGTGTTAGAAGACAAGTTAACGAATCAGAGCTCCTTACACAGAAAGTAAATGAAGCAAATTTATATTCATCAATGCGTCCTTTGTATTGAATAAACTCTCAACATGACAACCACCAATTGGGAAATTGTGGTAAGGTGATCCCAACTTAATCCTCAGGCCCAAAGGCTTCGGAAGTTTTAGTCACCTGATTACCTTCAGCCAGTTAAGATGTGAAATTGGAACAAAAGTGTTCGTATTTCTGGTACATTTGGAGAGTCCGGGTGAACTGTGTCCCTAAAGAAGTCTCAGATATAATGAATGAATATATTACTACCAAATGCGTCCTTAATTAGTTGCCAGAATTTACAAGATTCCTTAATTAGTTGCTAGAATTTAGTAGACTCTCTAGTTTTTAGGAACCAAACCTTCTTGGCACTCACTATGCCAGCCAAAGAGAGACAGAACACAAGTGATACAAAATCAGAGAGCCCGTCATATGTTTCCAGCAGTCATGTCCAGTGATGGCCGGTGCAGGTAAGAGCGGAGGGAGAAGGTGGGGGTGAGACGACAGACGACGAGGAGGGAAAATAAAATTAAAAAAGAAGAAACCCACTTACCTTGCGCTTGCGGCATTGTTGACTCAGCGATGCGGTGAGCGCAAGGTAAGTGGTTTTCTTTTTATTTTATTTTATTTTCCCTCGTCATCGTTTGTTGACTCCCCCACCATGCCCCCACCCTGCCCCACTGCTCTTGCCTGCACCGGCCGTCACTGGTCATGTCTTCTCCAATGGTGGTGGACACCAAGCCCAATCTAAGTAAGAAACATCCCTTTGAAATAAGTGCTATCAATGGCATCATGGCAGAGTATCTATAGTTCTGAATGGAAACCCATGTGGAATTTTATCACCTTTTATGAACCACCCACCCTTGTGTCTCCCTTACAGGCTTTGGTAGAATCAATGCAGACTCCCCTATTCACACAGGGATGGCACTTTAAGGATTGAGGAGCTTTGACACAAATTCTACCAGTATATCAGCAGGCTGAAGTCTTTCCTGATGCCCTTCCGCCTTCCCTCCTGCTCCCACTGTCTGGGACCTTCAAAAGGTGGAAGCTTCTCCACCCTCTCACAGTAATCCAGCTAGGAGGAGCAGTGGCTGTGCTGGGTGCCTGTTCTAGGATGCAGATTACTGGTCTGCACTGCAGCAGCACAATTCCTGTCACCACACACAGGAACCCTGAAAGCTATTATCAAGAAGTTGTAAATCCTTTGTGCTCACACAGGGGAAATGATAAAATCAGGAGCAATCGATTAACGTCTTTCTTTTTAAGTTGTAGTGGGACAAACCTATCTCAGCACTGTATATAACAAAAGTATCTCTCCACCAACCAACCAACAACTTGTAAGAAATATAATACTCTACACTTCTGTGTTGTTCATTTTTTTAATGGTTCGGTCTACATATTAACAAATTCCCAGAAAATGTTTTGTGCTCACTTTCATGTTTTCTCATGCTTTTTTAAATTGTAGGTGGAATTGCTGCATATAATGCTGGCCCTGGAAATGTCAGGAACCAAGATGTGGACAGCCGCACCACTGGAAAAGACTATTCGAATGATGTTGTTGCTCGAGCCCAATATTACAGGGAAAAAGGATATTAACAACGTGGATCAGTTTCATCTGCAAAACTCCACAATATACCTCTGTTTCACGTGAAAATGTGTTCAAAAATATGATTTTCAGAATTGGTTTTAAAAGCCAAAATTGTGATGCCAATCACCCCACACAATGTAATCTTTACAAATTAACACACTCAATAAATAAATAATCTATCTTCATTACTGGTGTTGTGAACAAGCGAGAAAGAATACCTTCTCTGTTTGTGTCTGCAGTGTCGAAAGGTATTTTAAAAGAATGGCTAAAGGAAAAGTTAACCTCCTGGGAAATGCATGGAGGTATCACCTGAAACTTGACCTCAAAGTTTCCTTTTCATAATGCCTTTTGACCAGGACAGTCTGCTCCTAGGCGGAGATTCACCAAAATCCATGGTCTTCCAGACGTTCCCTCCTCCCAATTACTTGCAAGGGGATAATAACAAACTATTAGTAGCTGTTGAACAGCAACAAAAAAGACATTTTTAAAACAAATCAAAAATGATGCGAATCTACAGAGAAGTCACTGCCGGAATGGTTTCCTTGAGGTTTCTGAAAGTTTCGCATCATTTGTTCATCTTACCTTGACTTATAACTAGTTCTTTGTGGCAGTCATGTTTACAGTGAGAAACTCTGCATACACAGCAAATGCAGTACATATATTAAAATAATTTGAGGTCATTTTAGCTGACTCAGAAAGGGTGTGGGGAAACTGGATTTGTGCATTGGCAAAATATTCTATTTCTATGCTTTTACACTTCATTTCAGGATATCCAAAATGTGAGAAGTTGGCCTTGTAAATGATGTCCACTAATTAAAGTGGGCACCTTGCACCAGTCCAAACAATCCTTATGGTGATTTAAGAGGTCAAAGATAACCTTAGAAAGCTATCCAAGTGGTAGCTGTGGAGAGCAGCCTTCAGGCTTAGTCTTGAAGGAATGTTAAGCAGCTTGTTTTACCAGAATGCAATCTTATGGTATTGGTTAAAGGAAAGGAGAACCACACACTAGTTATAAAAATATGTATTTATTAATATAACACTATCTATTACAACACAGTATCTCCTACACGGAGATAATCACAAAACACACAATACTTAAGCACAGAAATGACGGTAAATAGCACTAATACACAGTGGGCCCCAGGGGAACCAAAACATATACTAAGTAAGTGGTCTAAGAACCATGACTCGAGTCAAGACAGTGCCGAGAGGGCATAGAATTGCTGGGACCCCAAGGAACCACCCAAGGTGAGTTGATAGGAACCCCACGGAGTGCGTGTGCAGTGTGGGAACACGACTGCTTGCTCCGTACAAGTCAATGGGGAAGTTGCGGTTGAAGTTTTAGAGTTTAAGGACCCTTCCCAGTGGACTTCGAAGAAACCCTGTGGAAGACAGAAGGTTGGAGAGCCACCCCACCCGTGGATACCAAGGTACCTAAGTTACCTATGCCAGGGAAGCCAGGTGCATAGGTCTGAAGTGGCGTCAGAAACCGCCGTCGAACCCAATAGACCACTTTCAAGAAGAGCCGCTGCTGGAAGGGAGAAAAGTGTCCGTTGGAATCCAAAGGTGGATTCTTGTCGAGAAGTACCTGAAAGCAGAGGGGACCGAGTCTGGGTCACTTGGGAGTGACCAGGGGCTCGGTAGACGATTGCCCACCGATGTTGGGTGCTTCAGGTTGGTTGATGGAGTCCTTGACTCTGCAGCTGCGGGGACCAGGAGGCTTCGAGGATGACCAGGAGCTGGATGTGAGCTTTCCCACAAAGGATGTCGAGTGCTGAGGGGTCGGTGTCCGGCGGGAGCACCAACAATCCTTGGCAATGGCAACCAATGCAGAAGGTCAAGACAGTGTACGATTCGGACCAGCAAGGCCCAGGAGACTGACCACACACAGGAGAGTCAGGGCAAGCCTAGAGAAACCAGGGAAGCCCAAGAAAAGCAAAGTTGACCCTCAGTTGGACCCACAGGCCGGAGTCACAGGAGACGCAAGAGGACCTCGAGCGATTTCACCAAACAACAGCCCACGGAGCACTCATTGTGAGGAGGTCAAAGTTCTTGGTAGGAAATGGTGCCAGAGGTTGGGGCTATTTGGAACCCAATGCACTTGTTCAGGAAATTTCAACAAGCATATGCACTTGCAAATATACGTGTTGCACATGGGTTTGAGTATTGCAGCCCCCACGAGAGACACTGGCCTCAATCTTGGTAAGAGGGCAGCTTGGGCCTCAAGAGATGTAAAAATAATAAAAACTTTATTGCATGATTTAAAAAAAAAACCTTTACAATTTACACGAATAAAAATTGACACAGATAAAAAAATTAAGAAGCCCAGTTCTTGTGGTGCGAAAACCCCCGGGCCTCCCCGTTCCCAGGATTCACTTGTCTTTACACCTCGCAACCTCCCACCTTTGGGGCATTGGAAGCACTTGTACGAGATTTGAAAATTAAGTCCCAATTTAACCCAAAATTTGCGCTGAGCCCCTCTGATCAAATAGCTTGATGGCTCTGACAGTTCTTTTTCCTTTATCTCGGTGCCTTCTGGGAGGATCCACCGACTGTTTTTCTGATGGAGTTTGCTAATTGCGGGTCCCCTCCCCTAGTTTTTTTGCAGCACATTCCATAAACCTTACTAGCGTGCAGTTTAAGTTAGTGTTCCGTGGGTTGAAGCAGGCCAGTACTGCGGCTCTGCACGATCTGACCTCATTGGTATTCCAGCCTCTCCGTAAAAGGAACCTTCTTTCCTTCAGCAAGCTTGGACACAGGCATAAGATGTGTGTTATATCTTCCTTATGATTGCCACAAAGCCGACAACTTTGCTGGGCTTGATCTCTTTTCCATTTGGGAAAATGGCAAGACAAGTTAATTACTCCCATTCTTAGTTTTAGAAAACACAATTTAGTGCGTACCGTGAATGGCAGAGTTAGATAACTCTGAAACTTCAGCTGGCCGTACGATCCAAGAATCATCCAACTGTGACTCCTGCTTGCGAGCCTAGCCTTGTCTTCTAATGAGGAAAGTTTTTTTACGCTTATTTTTCCGAGCCTTTTAAATTCATTTTGGCTGACTTGTAAGCCCCAAACTTCGTTCAGGGCTAAAGTTTTTAATCCTCTCGCCCAGTAATCATAGCCTGCTCGCCATTGTTTTGTGTATAGTATGGACCATAGGTGTTGGGCTAGGGTAGCTTGTTTTGACAACCTTAGTTTGTAGCAGCATGTTAGGAAGCTCTTCAATCTAGCCAAAGATTGCTTACAAATGCCCAGTTCCAACCTGATTTGGGCAGGTGACGTGTTTGTTGGTAACTGGAACACTGTTCTGAAAATTTTCACAATGATTTTGTCTAGCTGGCCGCTATCCTGCCCTTTTAGCGCCTCACTTCCATACGTTAGTGTGGGAATCACTTTTGCCTGAGCTACCTGCAGTGTTGGAGCAAGTGTTGGGCCAAGTAGTTTTTTATGAATGGAACTAAGTGCAAAGGATAACGCTACTCCCTTCTTTCTTTGCTCTTCTAGATGGGTTTTGTATCTGCCATTATTGTTAAAAAGAACTCCTAAATACTTGTGGCTCTTGGATTCTATGATTCTTTCAGAGTTTAGGACCCATGCCAGCTTCCGGGGCCTTCCTGAGCGTACTGCCAAGATTTTTGTTTTCTTGTTGTTTATTTGAAGCTCATTCCTGATTGAATATACGGCCGTAGCGTCCATAAGTCTCTGCAGACCGATCTTTGTGTTGCTCAAAAGAACTACATCATCGGCATATAAAAGATTTGACAACCGAAAACTGCCTAGTTTGGGAGCATGAGAGTTTACCTTATTTAGGGCTTCTGGAAAATCCGATAAAAATAGATTGAAAAGTGTAGGGGCCAGGACGCATCCCTGTTTTAAGCCTTTTGTTGTTATAATTGGGTGTGACAGTCTGGAGCCATCCCCTATCTTAATCCTGACCCAGGTATTTTGATGCAGTAGCTGTATGGCTCTTAGAAGGCCATTTGGGATGTTCAATCTGGAAAGCTTCTGCCAGAGCTTGGCCCTGTTAACGTTATCAAACGCGGCTTTATAATCTATAAAGCCCATGTAAAGCGGACTGATTCTTCTTTCCGCCTGGTCTATCAAGCAAGAAAGAATCATAAGATTGACCGAGGTGCCAGTATCTCTGGCGAAGCCGGTTTGGTTTGGAGGAATTACTGAGTGTTCATCGGCCCATTCCCGAAGTGAGTCGAGCAGTATACCGGCGAAATACTTTGCTTCATTGTCAATAAGAGCAACCAGTCGATAATTCCCTGGAGATTTTTTGTCCCCTCCTTTAAAGATTGGCACAAGTATCGATCCTTGCCAAGAGGGCAGAATAATGTTCGTTTGTAAGATGGAAGTGAAAAGTGGAGATAGTTTAGAAGCCCAGAAGGCAGTATCCTCCTTGAACAAAACCGGGGGGATGCCTCCTGGACCAGGAGCTCCATCTTTCCGACCCTTTTTAATCTGTTTCTCAATTTGTTCAATGCAACTTAGATGATTTAAGCTAACTATTGACTTTTCCGATGTTTGGCCTTTGTAGGGAAATTCTTCCATGGTTATCATTTTGACAAGCCTCTTTGAGAGCATGTTCGCCGTTTTTGGAGCTTTGCTACCCTCTTTAACTGGGCACTGATCAATAGTGTTTTCTTGTTGGTCATTAAAATGAATGTGCAGAATGAATACCACTCTGACTCCAGTATGTTTGATGAAGCAGCTTTCGGGAGATTCCCTCCAAGACTGTTGATGCTTCGCCAGAACCTCGCCGAATTATTTGACTTAATGTCTTGATATAGTTTGGCCCAAAAGGTGTTCCAATAAGCCCTGTGATGTTCCTTTTTGACTTTCTTCAAATGATTACGGGCTTCTCTCAGTTTGATTATAGTTGATGGATCCATTGGCTTTGTTTTTAGTTCCCGCCATAGCCGGTTCATGGATCTTTTCGCTGATCGTATTACTGGATTCCATGAGTTCGACTGTTGCATCCCATTTGGTTTTACGTGCATTGTTGGTTTTGCATATCTGTCAGTCATGTTTGATACAAATGTTGACCAGTTGGCGATTTGATCATCGGTTGTCCTGCTGGTACTTTCGAAAATCTGTTTTGCCTCCATTGCTACTCCTTGAATTTTTTTAACCGAGCACTGGATTAGTTTTAAGTTGATCGTATAACTCTCAAAGGCTTGGGCCCTTGCCTCTGCATGTTGAACTAAGCTGGTACTAAGCGATATTTCTTGAGGACTATGATCGCTTTCTGTTCTTCTGCCGAATCCAAAACCTGATATTTGGTGTAGGAGAGGGAGGCTGACAAAGGTGTAGTCGATTAGGGATGCGCCATTTTTCAATAAGTATAAGAGGCCAGGTGGTTGGTCAGGAAGAAAGCGCCCATTAAGGGCTCTAAGACCAAGATGTTCCAGGTTGCTTTGTAGGGAGCGTCCCTTCCGATCTTCCTTGTGCCATCCAGGGATGGCCTGCGGTGGTATGACCCAAGTGCTTTCCTGTGTTTTGGTTACCTCATTCTTATGTAGGTCAGACATTAACCACATATTGAAGTCGCCAGATAGTATTATGTCTGTGGACCAGAACCCAGATTTCACTCGTAACACTGCCTCGGTCACCTCCTCTGAGAAGAGTTGTCTGGACACTGAATTGGGGCGGACATAGACATTCATTAAAACGATAGTCCTACACCGGCCTTTTTTGTACTAAATGAGATTCCAACAGACTGGAGGAATTGAGAAGGGCTCGCCAGATCCCATGAGGTGATTTCGTTTTTTATTGAAATGTAAATTGCTAAACCACCACTGCCTCTTCCCAAAGATTTCAGTTTCAGTGCTGGAATATGATGTATTTTGAACCCTTCTATTTGCTGCGGCTCCACAAGCCATGTCTCCTGAAGTAGTATTATCTCAAATGATCGTAAATAGGAGATTGTTGCTTTGTCCCCCAATTTGCTTGATAACCCATTTATATTCCAAGAGCAAATTCTCAGTGGGCAACTGTCATAACCGGATTGGCTGTGTTGTTGTCAACGGAGCAGCCGAGTTGAATTTAGGGAACCCGCCAGCCATGACCATGTTCCACCCTTTTCCGAATTCCTATTAAGTGAGGTCCGGTCCTTTCTTGCACTTGTTACTTTTGAGTCGGAGGGGGGAGTTTTATCACGGGCATTCCTCAAGACTGAATAGACAGCTCTTTTTTCCCCGCATGGGTGCTCAAGACCTCTGGTTTCCTGCAGAACATGTGGATAGCCTGGATTCCTGCCGGGTAGTATAAGTATACCCCACTGCTTGAAGGTTTCTGTGTGCCGTAGGATCATGTTCATTGGCTCTGTCGAGCTCCAAGTGACCTTCGTGCTTTCATTTATTTGACCCTGGCCTGGTGCAATGAATTCTATTGATACAATGTCCTGTGAGGTTACGACATTAGACAAGCCTATCGCTTCTATCAATTTAATGATGTTCCCGCGATTTAGTATGTCGCAGCTACCTCTTGACTTATACTCCGGGTAAAAAAACGTGAACATTGGATCTCCAAGGGAGGGGACCACTGCAAGCCCTGGTTGAGGCTCTGATCTATAGGCTCTGTGTGTTGGATCTATACCTGTCGGGGTGCTATTTTTTGCACTTGCGTTACTTGGTGGGCAGGTGTGGAAAGCGACCTGTTCCGTGCACTAGAGCTCTTTTGAATTGTGCCACAGGCAGTTAGTGCTTCGCATCCCTTGCCCTTCTCCAATAATGTAAGATTACCCAACTGAATTAGATGTGGGCTGCTCGATACAGCGTAATTTACTAATTTGGACCTGCCTAACAGATCTGTGGGCCCAATGGATCCATGGCCATCTTCCTTTTGCAGTCGCATTGAGTCAGAAATTGCTATTTGGGAAGTTACAGTTAGGTCCATTTCCCCCCTGTGGGCCAAGTGAGCACGAGCTTCCCCGGTTGCATCCTTTTCTTTTACAGGTACCAAAGTACCAGATTTGTTTTGTGTATCGCTTTCCATTGGCCTTATTTGGGCCTCCTTTAGATTTGTTGGTTCATCAATTCTTTTTGAGACATTGAGCTCTGTAACAGCAGCTCGTCTGTAGGTGTTAAACAAGGGGTAAAGGCTCAGATCTTGTTTGGTCCTGCGGATCTTGTTGCGGCCTTTCCGCTTCCTTTGTTTTTTCCCCTTGCAGTTCTGGTCTTCTCTATCCTGATCGGTTGGAGATGGTGAAGTACGCTTAAATTTACCCACAAATGGGGATTTATGTTGATCGATCATTGAACTGCCAGTGGCCGATGTATTGTTGGCTGAAGACGGGGCTTTAGATTCATCCCTTCGCGCCCCTGGATCTGCTGCCTCTTTTACTTCCTTTACAGGACATAAGTCACCGTCGCTATTGCCTGAAGGAAGTAGCTTTGTATTTGTAATTTCTTTTAGATCTACCAGCAGCTTTTCCATCATTACAGGGAGCGTGCACAATTTCTCAATTATTGGCGAGCAGTCGCATCCTTGTGATTGATGGTCTGTGGCCGCTTGAGCCCGTCTAATCAAATTGTTCAAGTTTGGGATTTTGTCATCTATTTTGGCTACATATACGGCCAATGTGTTCAAAAGGCTGATTTGTATGTCCATTTTGTTGGCTTGATAGATCATTGCATCGGCAGACCTTTGAAGAATGTCCAGAGCAGTGGCCCATGCCTTCTCTTGTTTGAAATCCTTCTTTCTCTCTTCTTTTGGCGATGATGATGGTCGAGAGTGGTCCCATGCATCTTTGCCATATGAAGACAACATTTTTTCCCACTCTGTTGATTCTAGATAGGAGAAGTCTCTCTCCGCAGCGCAAGCTTCCTTCTTGTTTTGCGTGAGCACAGACCCGCTCATGTCATGTTGTGCGCGTTGAGCGTGTTCTCCTCCCTCATCTCCCCAAGGGGGTGGAGGCACTGATGGGACAGGAAATGAGGAGGCAGAAGTGTGGATGACTTCTCCCCCTCCGTTGTGTCTGATGCTCTATTCATTTTGACAGGGTATGTTAATTGTTCAATGTTGTTGCACATTGTGCTTGAGCTGGCATTGGGGGGGACAATGTTGAGGGCTGCATTATTGCTCAATGTCTCTCTATTCGACTCAGTTGGAAGATCCATGTTTTTAACGATCAGATTTGGTCTAACATCAAAGGTGTCTGCTAGGTCGTGCCTGGGCGCCGATTGTGTTGAGGCGGTCTTAAAATTAGGATTTTCTAGGGTCATATCTACGGGGACCCCTAAACAGCTCAATGTGAGTATGTTGGTATCTCCTCCCTTCCGTGATGATAAGAACTCGTCTGTTTGGCTGGTAACTGCCGCTTTATTAGTTTGATTGGTTTGGTTGAACTGTGATTTACCCATTTCGTTATCACCATCTGAACTGCCCTTGCTGACAGTCACTATGGGGCTCAGAGGCATGGGTAGTCCCTTAATTTTCATGTTAGTCGAAAAGACAGCCGACCCTGCGTCCTTCAAAAAGGCAAACTTTGACGTTATTTTTGGTTGGTTGCTAAATAAAAATTGGCCCCCCAAAACTGCTTCCCTTGATTGCACAAAAAGTGAGATGGCCATAGTACTTCCGGAAGCATTTGGCGACAGGTTGAGTATCCGGTCTGTGGCCACAGTTGATGTCTCAAGTTTTTGTCTCTGTTTCCGTTTCTTTTGTGGGGCTGTAGACCTCTGTTTGCCTGATCTCATCCTTTACTTTTGAGCTGGGTGACCTATCTAGGTCGAACTTGATTGCCGTGTGGACAACGTGTGGCAAGTGTGGGCACTGCGTTTGAATTGCAATAAGAACGTATAGATTCCGATAAAAGACCAATACGCGCGGAGCGAGAGCCAGGTGGGAGCGCGGAAGACGGTGCGTGATAACACAGCGAATAGCCAAGCAGTTTAAGCGAACTAAGCTACACGCACCCACGAGCAGGTCAACCCCCAACTCCTGGATCACTCCTGCCACCAGATCACCTCTGCTCACCTCCGCTCCGCTCTCCAGGTGAGCCCTCCAGGTAAGCACCACGTCGCACTCCGGGTTATTACAAATTGGTTCCGTCAATGCGGACCCCAGCCGTAAAAATGTCTCAGGAGGCTGCAGGTCAGGAGGCTGCAACTCCAAGCAGAGCCTCCGAGTAGTGTCTGCGAGGCGAGATTCAATGACCCAAATTCTGCGCCGGGTCAATCCTCTAATCAGAGGGCAGCAGGTTGTCAAAAGTTGGCAAGCGCCCAATGCCCCCCGCGACGTGCGAGGGGGGGTCACAGGCAGCAAGCAGCAAGCTGAAGGCAGAGCAGCCGGCGTCCTCCTCGCGTCTCCACACACGAGCACCGCCCAGCCGGCAACAGGCAACAGCCAGAACTGCAATCATCCGTGTTGAGCAACTAATTGCTTACAGATAGAAAATCAGGAGCAGCCAGCACCAACCCCACAAGCAGCACTGGGTCAGGCGGAGCCGTGGCTTTACACACCAGCGCTCCCCGTCCGTCACCCCAGTCAGCCCCGTGCCTCCCTGCGTCTCACCGTCTTGTAAGCAGGAGGCGCAAAGGCCTCGGGCGAGGGCGCAGTCTTCGCGGTTTTCGGCTTTCCGTCTCCCAACTGGAGATGCAAGGAGGGGGTCTTCGCTGCCCTCAGCTTGCGGCCAACAGGCACTCCACTATGCTCCCTGCTGTGCTGGTCTAGTCGTTCCGCTTTCGGCTTTCGGTTTGCGGCTGGCTGGCAGGCACTCCACTCCGTACCGCGCTGGTCGCTCCGCTCTGCTCAGCTTCACTTCCGTCTCTGCTCAGCCATTGAAACAATTCAGTAATTGTCGCTCGATTAACGTCATCTACACCATTAATTGTCCATGTGACTTGTTATGTTGTTATGTTATGTTAATGAAACTTGTAAAGCGCAGCTGCTGCCCAAAGGCGTCCTGGCGCTAAGCACTACCTGGTGGGTGACCTGACGGAGAATTATACAGAGAAAACCAGGTTTTCAACTCCTTCCTGAAGGAAAGGAGATCCGTGGCCTTTCTTAGATGCACAGGAAGATCATTCCAAGCCCTGGCGGCACAGTAAACGAAACTCCTGCCACCCCAACTGGCTTTCTTAACTCGGGGAATAGTCACTAGCTTAGCTTCCGAGGAACGTAGCAATCTTCCAGGAACATACCAGAGTAGTCGGTTTCTCAGGTAGACTGGGCCACTGCCCATCAAGGCTTTGAAAACCATACACAGTGCCTTAAACCGTGTCCGTTGTTTCACTGGAAGCCAGTGGAGATCTCGAAGACCCTTTCCCACTGAGACGAACCTAGGAATGCCCAAGAGCAGTCTTGCTGCCGCATTTTGCACAATCTGGAGTCTGTTAAAAAGTTTCTTTTGTAAACTCAGGTACAGACCGTTACAATTGTCCAGTCGTGACAAGACGAGCGCCGTGACTGCTGTCCTAAAGATATCTTTAAACAGAAATGTTTTTATTCTTCTCAGCTTTCTGAGAAGAAAGAAACTGGTGGATACCACCCCGCTAACATGATCACCAAAGGTGAGTTTGTCATCCATCACCACACCCAGGTTCTTTACTTTCGCGGAAGGCGCTGGAGGTGTGCCCATTTCCTCTGGCCACCAATCAGGTGACCAGAGGTTAGCCTTATTCCCAGGCAAACTACCCAGATCAAGAGATGTAGAAACCCACCTCCTGTGTTGCTAGACCCTTTGGAGTCCGTAGGCGCTCAGGATCAGAAGACCGGACAGCAGTGTTGAGATGCCTGCCAATGCAGGGGAGTGACTCCTTCACTCCAAGGGAGATTATCTTCATTTGTCCTTGATGCTCCACAGGTCCAACATGAATCCTGTATGGTGCACGGGCACAGACGATGCAGCAGACTGAGTGGGAGATGAAGTTGGGCCCAAACAAATTCCAGCGAAGTCCAGAGTGTCCAGACGGTTGAAGGGCAGTGGTTTCTTGTTCAGAATCTTGTCCATGTTGAATCTAAGGTCCTACAGCCAGGTAAGCCCTTAAGTACCTAAGGAAGAGGGGTGGCAAGATTCAGGGGACCTTCCCAGGGGAGGGTCCGGACAGTGGGGAGGTTACTCCCATGTCCTTTGTCCAGTTTCGCGCCAGAGCAGGAGCCAATGGCTCCCAGGACTGGTTTGAACTGGACTTTGCACAGGGATACCAAATGTGCCCCTCATGCAGACTTTCAGTCGCTGGCAAGCGCACCCACCCAGTCCTAATACACTAAATCCTATCTGGGAGGTGGTCACACCTCCCTGTGACAGGATGCCTATTGTTCTGCCTTCCCCTGCTCGAGCTTGGCTCAGCAGCAGGAGGGCAGAAACATGTCTCTGGTCGGCAGCAACCATTTTGTGCTGTCCAGAGTTAGAAGGCCGGTACTGGGAATACCAGGGACCTGACAAAGCTCGCTTCTGAGGTGGGTGGAATCATACCTCCCACACTGGTTACCGGTGTGTGGGTATGATTCCAACATGTTTGACACCAAACACGATAGGGTTTGTTTCAGCCGTTTTAGAGTTGGTCATCACGCGGTCGCGTAATGCCCCTCTATATGTCGTATATGGCTGCTTCACTGACAACCTGGGAGAATGGACTCCATAGGCTGCAGGGGTGTTCTGCTCATGCAGTGGCACCCTCTCAGTTATAACCAAGCACCTTGCCTTCAGGATTTTAAAGGCCTGCTATAGGGGTGACTGATAGGTTTTAAGTGTAGTGACCCTTAGATATAGTAAACCTATATCTTAAGTAAGTGGTGCATGCACCAACTTACACAGGCTGCAATGGCAGGCCTGTAGTTCCATTTTGCATGGCCTCTCATGGGTGGGTAATACATGCTTCAGCCTATGGGAGGCCTCTGGGGTACCTATGCCCTAGGTACATGGGTACCATATACTAGGGTCTGACAAGGGTACCCCAGTATCCAATCTGGAGTGTACCTAAGTACATAACATAACAGTTTAGGGAGAAAGCAGATAGACTGGGGTCCTGATTAGCAGGATCCCAATCAGACTAGTCAAAAACAGTATTACATTTAGCAAAAAGTGGGAGTACCCATAAGAAGCAGATCCTACTTTCCTACACAAAAAGTTAAAGATGTGCCCGTGTTATGCAAATATTTGTGCAAATATAGTAAATTTACAGACATTCAATGCAAGTGTTTTTTAAAAACATATTTAAGGAGTTTCTGTACACATAGATTAATGTACAATACAATCACAACTCTTTGTTTTCCCGCCCAGTTTTGCATGAATCAAACAGAGTAGGGTCCAACATAAGGGCGCCCTAATCGAGTAGCAGAGTTTCCAAGTTACATACCATACAGAGGTGGTTCAGTGTATGGGGTTTACTCACTGGTGCAAGAAAAGCAACAAAAGAGCTCAATAAAGAACAGCAAAAAGAAAACACAGTTAAACTAATCAACTTGCTGGGGTGTATGGGATAAAGGAGACCAATGGAACAGGTGACCAGAAGTGGTATCCTTCCTGCTGCATTGAGAATGGGTGTGCAAAAGGTGGGAGGGTGCGCAATACTCAGGAAGAAGGGATAATATGTAAATATGCAAAAAAAAGTTCAGTCAGTGGTAAGGGTTGCAAAATCAATTGGAGTATCCCTCCTCATTCTTGGGGGCAATCGGTGAATGCCCGAATCACCTATCTTGGGCAGGGTCGGACTTAGAACCCAAAGCAGCCCTCACAATTTTGTAGGACCAGCCAACCCCCAGGGTGTAGCAGAGGGGTGCAAGTGTGAAGCACTGCTGATTTTGTTACTGTAACAAGTAACCAGTACAAAAAAAGGCCTCCACTGCAGCAAAACCGCCCCCCCCACCCTTCCAGCCTGCTGAGAAAATGCCAAGTGCCCGCTATGGCAAGTCCGGCCCTCACCTTGGGGCAGTCACACTACAAAACTAGGTTCCAGAGGGGTTTTCAAGCCATCGCTAGTTGCCGTCATGCCATGAGCAATGCCAGGTCTATGAACTTGATCGTTATTAGCTTCGCCTGAGGTCGGAGAACAAGTCCCAGCAAGCAATAGATTGTCCTTTTCGGAATTTGCCGCCCAGTGGCTACGGGAGTGTATTGTGTCATAGAGTCCCAGTAGGAGTGGATCTCTGGGCAAGACCAAACCATATGGAAATAGTCTGCCCCCTCTGTGGAGCATCTGGGGCACGTCACGTGTGCCCCGGGGAACATTGCGTTGATTTTCTTCGTGGTGAAATAGGTCCTATGGAGAAAGTAATATTGTATAAGTTTGAACCTGATGTTTCTGTATATGTGTGGAGTGGCAACTAAGATGCTGTCCCAGTCTTTGTCCATTATCGGGCAAGGCAGGTCCGGCACTGGGCATAGACAGCTGCCCAGGGCTCCACACTCAGCCCACCAACATGAGGCCTGCATCATTACGCCACAGCCAGACCATGGCACACCAGTCCTTTTGCTCATCTAATTGAGAGCAAGGCATCTCGTTGTAGTTGTGCCCACAGGAGGGGGCCCCCCTCCCCTTTGCCTCGATGCTATGGTGTAGCTAGGCGAGACATTGGGACGGGGCCCTCCTCCTATAGTCTCCAGTTGAAGGAGACACATACTGCAGGCTTCTCCTGCAATCAGGCCTCTTACCCTGCTATACATACAGAGGCACCATAGGGCGCCCACTGTCCCATAGTTAAGTGCCCCAGCAGTTTTAACCCTCTCAGCCTACAAGTAAAATTCACACCTTCAGCCCTTTATGAGTTGTAAAAGAGGTGCTTGTAGGGGGCTGTGAGGGAATGGCTGCAGCCCAGGTGGGGCTTCATAATGCAGCTTCAGGAGGAGGGTCATCTATAGTGATGGAAACAGCTCTGAATGTGTTCAGTTCTATGCAAATTAGAAGGGCCTCTCACATTCCCTTTCTGTCCGGGGCTCCAAAAATGCTAGAACCGCCCCTGGAGTCAGGGATGTCCTCAATTCAGCGAGTCCACAGCTCTCTTAAGTCAGTTTTGGCCTGCTGCAATAACGCATTATAGAGTAATGAAATCACCCTGGTTTTACCTGTCATCGTGCAGATGATCTGAACATCAGTGTGTGCCAGAGGTTCTTCAGAGCCAAATTTCCAGTCTAATGGAGCCGTATGAAAAAAAATGGTGGGGGGGCCCAAACTCATCAGTAAGGGCCTGGAGATCTTTGAGTGTGTCATTTTCGAACAGATCCCCCAATGTGCTAATGTTCAAACCTGACCAGTCCCACAAGCCACACCAATCGCCTCGAGGATGTATAGCAGTTAATGCCGAGAGCAGGAGGTTGTGAGTGTAGGGGAGTGCTCAATCTGTTCACTGAAGCACTCGGGCTTAGGAGTTTTTGAGTGTAGCGAGTAGAAACCCCCCCGGTGTCCTGTTGCCTCATAGCTAGGGGTTTCTATGGTCTTGGCCCCAGGTGTGCCCCCTGGAGTCTCCCTGCATAGCATTGCCCAGACAAGGTGGGTGGCCAAGTAATAAAGCTCAAAGTCCGGGACTGCTAACCTGCCCTTGGTAGTGGAGAGTCTGAGCTTGGTCAGTGAATCCCTATGTATCCCACCACCCCACAGCAGGGTCAACAGCAACCCATCTATTTCTTGAAAGGCAGCACAGGGCACACATAGAGGATAGAGGTGAAGAAATATAACAGGTGGGGAAGAACCATCATCTTCGCAAGGGCGGCCTTCTTCATAACAGATAGGGGTAATGTGTGCCAGAAGACAATAGACTGTTGTAGGGAATCTAGCGTTGCCCAGATATCACCCTTAATCAGTTGGGCTTCAGTGTGATAAATTTGTACTCTCAGGTAGTGGAAGGTGTGTGGCTCCCATTTGATCTCCTCACCGAGCTCTGAGGGCCTGTCCTTTGTGTCTGGAGAGTGCAAAGAGTAGGCATTGGATTTGCCACAGTTTACTTTGAGTCGAGATACCACGGCAAACTCAGCGAGTGCTCTGTAAACCCCCTGTATGTCCAATATCTCACCGTGGGGATATAACAACATATGATCTGCATATATCAATGCATAGTGTGGGATGCTACCCAGGCGTAGCCCATGGAAAGAGTTGCCTTGCCTAAGCGTTGACGCCAGTGGTTCAACCGCCATGGCAAATAGTATCGGAGAGAGTGGGCAGCCATGCCTGGTGCCCTTCTCAATACTGAAAAGGTCAGAAACGATCCCGCCAGTCTTAACACGTTGAGTAGGGGAGACATATAAAAGTTTTGTTTAAGAGAGGAAGCCACTACCAAGACCCATACAGGACATGGCGATGTATAGAAAGTCCCAACATATGAAGTTGAAATCTTACTCTATGTCAACCGCTAGGATGGTGGCCTTGGGGTACTCCTGGTTTGGGGAGTGTAAAATATGAATAAGCTGTCTGATGTTAGGGACTGTGCTGCGCGTCAGTCCGGGTGTATCAGCGCCAGGACCCAAGGCAGCAGTCGAGTGACTAGGATCTTGCTTAATAACTTGTAGTCCACTTTTAATATTGATAGTTGCCTGTAGGAGGAGACCAGAACTTCCTCCTTGTCCTGTTTGAGGAGTGGGACAAAAAGGGCACCACTTTCCCTCATGGATTTGTAATTTAGTTAATGGGGTCGCTAATATGTCCACAAAGGTCGATTAAAATTTGATTAGTAACCCATCTGTCCCTGGCACTTTCCCCCTTGCCAGGGACTTAATAGCTTCCCTCACCTTTTGAACCCAGATATCTCCCCCAAGCAGGGCAGCCATGTCATGGTGCAGTCTTTTAGTTTCGGCGACTATAACATAAGCATACTATTCTTGTGGGTCGAGCCCAGGATGAGCAGTGTAAAAGTAAGCATAGTAGTCGCGGAATGTCACAACTATGGCCGCTTGTGTGTATACTTTTTGGCCGGTATGGTCAACCAAGGAGAGTATAGGTGTATGGTGTCCATTGGGATTAGCAAGCCATGCTTGTAGACTCCAAGCTTTATCCTGTTCTCAGTGGGCCTTAGTTATGTGTTAAGCGTAGTCGTGACCCCTAATTCTCTCATTTAATACCAGCAACTTCTGCCTCTCGGGCACAGCCCGCTGGCATGCAGCAGGGCCATGAGGTTCCAGCCGGTTCACTGATAGAATATCGATGCCCAAAATATCCTCATACACAAATCTCAAGTCATAAATATCGATGTCAAAAATATTGACATCCTATTTTATAATGGTAAGTATAAAAATACCGGAAAAAAAATATCGATGTAAAAATATAGATGTACAAAATATCGATTTTTTTATTTATATAAAAATTAATGTTAAATATATTAAATAATAAAATTAACTTAAAAAATATTTAGATTCAATATACATTTTAACAAATATAATAAATAAATGTCATTAAAAATATTTTTTTAATTCCGGTCCCGTAGTCCCGGTAGTGTTTGGGGTAGGTCCACCGATGGTCTAGCGGTGAATGCACAACACTACATTACAGAGTGTCTTTACATGCTGGGAGTCGATGTTATGAGCCAGCAAGTAGGGTTGGCTGAATCTATTTACAGGTACCACACGTAGGGTGCTGTTTGTGGTTTATCTGTTCTTACCCACTTAGACAACCACAAGTAGTGTAGATGACACTGTTAGCTTTGGTCCTGAAGAATTGCCGTCAACCTTGACAGGGGTGCGCCACATCCTTTTTAATCAGGTTAGAAGCCAGTTTCATTAAAATTGTTTTGAGTGGACTTCTATTTCCTGTTTTAATCCACACACAGTCTAGTGACCCATATCTCACACATCTAAACTTTTTTAGGTCCCTCACTCCCACTGCACCAAAATGGCATGGAATAAAAGATCTCCGCCAAAGAGCCCCTCATAGGGTGCCTGTCAGGTATTGCAGCGCCGACCTGACGACAAGCAAGCCCTATGAGGAAGCAGGACACCTAGCTGGCTGGGTGTGTGAGGGCACTTCTTCCTAAAGGAGGAATTCCCCTTTTTCCTCCCTTCGTTCAGTGAATATTGGTTTACATATAGCCAACCTATTGTCCCTTCTTCTCGGTAGGAACTGCATACTTATCTTGTTGGATTAAAAATATTTAAACATACATATATAAAATGTAATATATATATATATATATATATATATATATATATATATATATATATATATATATATATATATATATATATATATATATATATATATATATATATATATATATATATATATTTACTTTAAAACAATAATAAACTATTAATTTTAATTTATTTGATAAGTTTATAAATATATAAAAATTTACAAACAAATATATGTATATTTAAATACACTTATAAAATAAAATCTAATAAAAAACATTTTATTATAAAATAAAATATTAAAATATTTAATAGTCTTTAAACTTAAATTTTGCACTCCATTGAGTGCAACAGTAGGGAAAGTGTTGGATAGCGGAGGAGTAAAAATTACTATTGCCACTCCAGCTAGTGCAACAGTAGGGAAAATGTTGGATAGCGGACTAGTAAAAATGACTAATCCCACTCCAGTGAGTGCAACAGTAGGGAAAGTGGTGGATAGCGGAGGGGTAAAAATTACTATTCCCACTCCAGTGAGTGCAACAGTAGGGAAAGTTTGGATAGCCGAGGGGTAAAAATTACTATTCCCACTCCAGTGGGTGCAACAATAGGGAAAGTGTTGGATAGCAGAGGGGTAAAACTTACTATTCCCACTCCAGTGAGTGCAACAGTAGGAAAAGTGTTGGATAGCGAAGGGGTAAAACTTAATATTCCCACTCCAGTAGGTACAACAGTAGGGAAAATGTTGGATAGCGGAGGGGTAAAAATTACTATTCCCCCTCCAGTGAGTGCAACAGTAGGGAAAGTTTGGATAGCAGAGGGGTAAAAATTACTATTCCCACTCCAGTGGGTGCAACAATAGGGAAAGTGTTGGATAGCGGAGGGGTAAAACTTACTATTCCCACTCCAGTGAGTGCAACAGTAGGAAAAGTGTTGGATAGCGAAGGGGTAAAACTTAATATTCCCAATCCAGTAGGTACAACAGTAGGGAAAATGTTGGATAGCGGAGGGGTAAAAATTACTATTCCCACTCCAGTGAGTGCAACAGTGGGGAAAATGTTGGCTAGCCGAGGAGTAAAAATTACAATTGCCACTCCAGCTAGTGCAACAGTAGGGAAAATGTTGGATAGCGGACTAGTAAAAATGACTAATCCCACTCCAGTCAGTGCAACAGTAGGGAAAGTGGTGGATAGCGGACGGGTAAAAATTACTATTCCCACTCCAGTGAGTGCAACAGCAGGGAAAGTCTTGGATAGCGGGGGGTAAAAATTACTATTCCCACTCCAGTGAGTGCAACAGTAGGGAAAGTGTTGGATAGCGGAGGGGCAAAAATTACTATTCCCCCTCCAGTGAGTGCAACAGTAGGGAAAGTTTGGATAGCTGAGGGGTAAAAATTACTATTCCCACACCAGTGAATGCAACAGTAGGAAAAGTGTTGGATAGCGAAGGGGTAAAACTTAATATTCCCACTCCAGTAGGTACAACAGTAGGGAAAATGTTGGATAGCGGAGGGGTAAAAATTACTATTCCCACTCCAGTGAGTGCAACAGTAGGGAAAATGTGGGATAGCGGAGGGGTAAAAATGACTATTCCCACTCCAGTGAGTGCAACACTAGGGAAAGTGTTGGATGGTGGAGGGGCAAAATGTACTATTTCCACTCCAGTGAGTGCAACATTAGGGAAAGTGTTGGATAGCGGAGGGGTAAAACTTAATATTCCCACTCCAGTAAGTGCAACAGTAGGGAAAATGTTGGATAGCGGAGGGGTAAAAAATACTATTCCCACTCCAGTGAGTGCAACAGTAGGGAAAGAGTTGGAAAGCAGAGGGGTAAAACTTAATATTCCCACTCCAGTGAGTGCAACAGAAGGGAAAATGTTGGATAGCGGAGGGGTAAAAATTACTATTCCCACTCCAGTGAGTGCAACAGTAGGGAAAGTTTGGATAGTGGAGGGGTAAAAATTACTATTCCCACTCCAGTGAGTGCAACAGTAGGGAAAGTGTTGGATAGCGGAGGAGTAAAAATTACTATTCCCACTTCAGTTAGTGCAACAATAGGGAAAGTGTTGGATAGCAGAGGGGTAAAAATTAATATTTCCACTGGAGTCAGTTCAAAATTAAAAACAAACAAAATATCAACAACAGAAAAGATTTTAAAAACAAAAAATAAAACATATATAAAAATATTAAATATTACAAAAGATAGAAACAGATTATAATGTTGAAAAGATCCAACAAATACCTAGAAAGATTATTTAAAAAAAAAAAAAAATTACAAATAAAAACTATTTTTTAATAGAAATGATTTATAAACACAAACATTAATTATTACATAAATGTAATCTTTTTATTTCCTACCCTATAACACCACACAATTCACAACACACATCTAATTTTTTTTAAATGTACCTCCATAATTAACATAATTAATTATCAAAAAAACAAATTAAAACAGATAAAAAATTATTTACACCACAAACGTTACACCTATAAAACCAAAACCCACACACAAAATAAAAATAAACAATTACCATAAATATTTATCAATTGATGAATTAATATTAATAATCAACTAATTATTAATTAATTAAACATAAATTACTTTCCACCCTCTACCCCAATGAACACCACAACCCACACCTAAAAATCATTACACAATTTCCATAACTAATTTTACATTAATAAATTAATATCAATTAACAACTTATTAATTAATTTAAAAGAATTTAATTCTCACCCTTTACTACTATAAACCCCACAACTTACATTTAAAATTAATTACACAATTGCCATATTTAAATTTTAATTAATTATTTAGCATTAGTTAACAAACAATTATTAATTCATTATAAATAAATTACTTCCCACCCTATTCCCCTATAAACCCCATCACCCGCACCTAAACAAAATGACACAATTAACATAATTAATTACCAATTAATCAATTAATAATAATTAACAACCAATTAATAATTAATTAATAATAAATTAATTCCCACAATTAACACTATAAAATATAAATTAAATAAATATTAATAAATACAAAATATTAATACATTTATTATAATTAAATTACTTCCCATCCTATTCTCCTATAAACCCACAACCCACTCTTTAAAAAATGACAAAATTAACATAATTGCCAATTAATTAATTAATTAATTAATAATAATTAACAACCAATTAATAAATAATTAATAATACATTAATTCCCAAAATTAACACTATAAAATCAAAATTAAATAAATAATAATACATAAAAAATACTAATTCATTTATTATAATTAATTTACTTCCCACCCTATTCCCTATAAACCCACAACCCGCTCCTAAAAAATAACACAATTACCATAATTGCCAATTAATTAATTAATAATAATTAACAACCAATTAATAAATAATTAATAATAAATTAATTCCCACAATTAACACTATAAAATCTAAATTAAATAAATAATAATATATAAAAAATAATAATTAATCTATTATAATTAAATTACTTCCCACCCTATTCCCCTATAAACCCACAACCCGCTACAGAACTAAAAAACGCAAATTTTAATTAAAATAAAATCAATAACTACTAAAAATTTAACACATAGATTAAAAAACAAAAGCTATTCTTATACAAAAAAATAGATCACATGCTTTTAAAATACATACTAAAATACATAACACTAATTAAAACATCGATATTTTAAGCAACTATATTTTTGCAAATGATATTAATAGCTTCGATATTTCCAAAAACGATATTTCTTACCTGCAAGTTGATATTCTTGACCACGATATTCTTGCTGTCGATATTTCTGTATCACGATATTTCCAACTCGATATTTGTGTCTGTCGACATTTAAAACTCGATATTCTGTCTGTGCACTGTTCCAGCCTGTCTCTCATGTAAAGAAGACATTCTTGCTGAAGAGCAGATTCCGAGAGAAGAGGCTATGCATTGGCCATGAGCCACAGCTTTGAGGGCCACCCATTCAGTCAGTAAAGAGGACGCAGTGCTCTCTATTCTCCACTAAGTAGTTCTGCAAAGTGGTCCCCAGAGAGTCCCGGAAGACTAGGTCCATCAGGGCCTTAGTGCTCAGTTTTCAAGTCTGGATTAGCAGTCTGGGAGAGTCCCAGCAAGGGTCAACGGAAGGGGGTTGTGATCTGAGAGAGTCTTAGCAAGATATTCCGAGTGGGTTGCCCTAAATCAGGGAAGCCCATCGCATAGTAATGTTCCTAGGCTTACAAAAAGGTAACATAACATAACACGTATATTTGTAAAGAGCACGTTCACCCAAGGGTATCTTGGCGCTGAATAACTGATGTTTATTGTTACCCACCTCAATGGTACTCATTTTATCGACCTCAGAAGGATGACAGTTTGAGTGGCCCTGCTGGGATTTTAACCTGTGACCATAAGGTAAACACAGGCCCCTACAGTACATTAGTCCACTAAGCAACCAGACCTGGGTGTCATGTAAGCCCGAGTGTTTTGAGTATTCCCGGAAAAGTGGGTTGTGCTCCCTCCACGTGTTAACAGGTGTCAACCAGACCTCACTCTCGCATCCAACATCAGAAGAATTTTGCCACGCAGTGAGTCAGAGAGGTGGACAGCGATGGGTGGGATCTGTCCAGGCTCGTGTCCGCAATGCAATATAAGTATGACCAGAGGGTAGTGCAGAAGTGTGGAAATGTGGGTGGATCGGGAGGAGAGGAAGTTGAATTTGTCTATATTTGGGGCATAGAGATTTATCAATGCAACATTCTTCCCTCTAATTTACCCCCTAGTACTATGTACCTTCCCTCTGGATCAATCCTCTCAATCTGTGGGAGAAAGGGTATCCTTGGCAATATCCAAATAAGGACATCCTGGGGAGAAGGACGAGAAAGTTGTTCAGTAGATGAGACCCTGTCATTGTTGTTTGTAGTGCAAGCTCCTCTAAGTTAGTTAGGTAATTTCTTGTAGAAAAGGAACCTGTACTTTGCTCCTCTTTATGTAGGCCTGGACCCTGCAACTTTTACTCGGGAAAATGAGGCCCCTCACATTCCAGGTGACTAGTCAGACTCTGGATCCTGCACTAGTCATGGTATTGTCTCTTTGCATACAGTCACGGGCTCTGGTCCCTGCCCAATACCTTTACCCCCTCAATCCAATACTTTAAGGGAAACCTCAGCAGTGACAAACAAGAAACTTCAAGAACAAACCTCAATTGACCCCTTCCAGGACGATTACATGACGCATATTGTCCAAACTGTTCAAAGAACATACCATCTAGGTTCCCTCCGAGTGGAATGACACACTGCCACCCACCCATGGCACCTTGGTGGGGAGTGTGAATCAAAGCACTGTAGGAAGAGCATCCTACCCAACCCAAAAGAAAATATTTGTTCCAATATGTCAATCACATGGGTGCCAGGGTGTGCATAAAAATGAGTCCATACCTGGAAGAACAGAAGTGAAAATGGTAAAATTACAGTTTTATAAGTTCATCAGCCTGAACAGAGTTCACCACAGGCGGGGGTGCATTAGCATCCGAGTCAGTGCTGCTTCTGGTGATTGAATCAGAGTTTGCTTTGGAGCCAGCCGTCTCCCTGGGATTGCCTCCTGGGAGTGTAATTGTGGTGGCTGATGGCACCGCCTCATCACATCCAACACGGGCTGAGCCCCACTTCCTCGATGTGGGTGAGATTTCCTGTGTTTATGGCATTCTGATGGGGCAGGGTCTGGGTGGCAGTGGCCATTTGAGTCATTGAGCCATTGCCATGCCTTCTCTGGCATGAATAAGCAGATGTACTTCCCATTAAGGAGGACCCACAACTTAGCTGGGAACAGCAGTGCATAAGGGCAACTCCCATTTCCAGTAGTCTCTATTTCTTCGCTAAGAAGGAAGCTCACTGCTTCTGAACTGAGGCCATACAATTAAGGAAAATTTAGACTCAAGCATTTTCCCCTTGGTAGAGACCATGGTTAAATGCCTGTCACAGCAGAAAGTCCCAGTCTCTGTAATGCAAAGTTGTGACCCCCACTGGAAGCAGGGGCACTCCAGGTGAGGGGAGGCACTCCGGCACTCTGTGCACTCGCTCCAGAGCATAGTATTTGGGCAAGTCCTCCGGAGACACCATTACCTGCAGTAAGTCTTCCAGGAATGAGATCATGAACGATCCCTTGATCCCGCACAGGTAGGCCCACCACACTAATGTTGTAAACACCTGTGTTATTCCTGGCATCCTTGGCGTGGTTTCCCCCTGACTTTTTTGCCTTCAGAATTTCAGTTTTTGTTGGCCTTAGGAGTCTGTGCACTTTAAGACTGCTAACCAGTGCTAAAATGCTTGTGCTCTTCCCTAAAACATTTTAACATTGGTTTATCCCCAATTGGCATATTTAATTTACTTATAAGTACCTAGCAGAGTGCAATACATGTGCCCCGTGCATGTAAATTAAATGCTGCCAGTGGGCCTGCAGTACTGACTGTGCCACCCACGTAAGTATCCCTTTAAACATGTCTCAGGCCTGACATTGCAGAGCCTTTGTGCGCAGTTTTAATCTGCCATGTCGACCTAACAGCCTGAACCTTTTGCCAGGCCTAACCTTCCTTTTTAATACATATAAGTCACCCCTAATGTAGGCCCTAGACAGCTCCTAGGGAAGTGGGCAGTGTATTTAAAAAGTCAGACATGTACTTTTAAGTTTCACATGTCCTGGTAGTGAAAAACTCCTACATTCGTTATTCCCTACTGCAAAGCCTTTCACTCCCGTAGGATAACATTGGAGGTGCCTTATTACCTTTTATAAGTGTCATTTCCAAATGGGAAAAGATAACTGGTTCATGTTTGATGTGTCTGGAATCCTAATTTAAAATCCTAACTTATGGTGAAGTCAGATTTTAAATTACAATTCTGAAATTGCCACTTTTAGAAAGTTGCCATTTTCTTACCTTAGCCATTTGGTGCTGCAACCTGTCTCTGATCACATGACTGGGTGTAGTTGGTGGTTGGGCTTACTGTATTCTTACTAGGCAGTCACACACAATGAAAGCTTAGGTGTGACTGGATGAGCCATCACTGGCAGAATGGGAGGGAGGAGCTCGGCCCAGCCCCACTTACACCAGGATATGCTCTTTCCTGTCGCCATACAAAGGTCTGCATCCCCACCGTAGTTAGTCTGGAGCCAGGACGGGGAAGACAGGGCATCTGTGCACTTCAAAGGCATGCCTCTAGAAGCTTCCCCACTTGAAAGGCACAACTGTGTGTAAAAGAAGGACCTCAGACATCACCACTTCTGGACCTGTCAATACTCTGCCTGGAAGAAGGACTGCTGTCCTGCTACAAGGACTGCCACTCTGCTGGACTGCTGCTCTGATGGAACTGCTGCCCTGCTGTGCTGACCTGCTGCCTTCTTTCCTGGGTGAGAAGCACTGAACCTGCATCACTTGAACCCAGAACTGAGAGTGACTCCAAGGGTTAGTTGGCTGGCCTCCTGATCTGAATCCTCAGGGGCATAACAGGCTTCCAACAACCTTCAACTGCACCTGGACTCTGCAATCTGTGAGCCTACCCTGCCAAGTGGTGCCACCACAGTGCTGGAACCTTGGGAGTGGGCCTAAGGTGCTCTGCCAGCCTGTGGATCCAGCGGAGCTGACGCATCTGTTATGCTGTGCGGCACACTCCCGAGCAGAACCGATGCATCTCAGCTGATGTGTGGATTGGGCCCATTGCAAAAGACTTGCATCACTGTCGCGTCGCCTTTGAAACTGCCACTGCAAGACGCATCCTTGGTGCGGGCCCTTCCACCTCTCGTCGATGGCAGCATCTTGACGACGATGCCGGTCTCCACATTACGCCCTCGCCGTTCCTTGGAAACGATGCATCACCCCAACTGCACGTCACATCCACAACATCGGACTGCGCATCGCAAGTCCCATTGGTGGGATCCTCAATGACGCCGCAACAGGACCTCACACCGCAGCTTCGCCGCATCTCGGAACA
Source organism: Calotriton arnoldi (assembly GCA_963921515.1). NCBI lineage: Eukaryota > Metazoa > Chordata > Amphibia > Caudata > Salamandridae > Calotriton > Calotriton arnoldi. Next base: position 14,357 of record CAWUFW010022283.1, on the reverse strand, counting down.
GATGCATTGCCTCGGCTGCGCAGCGCATTTATTCAACCCTGATCCACATATTGCTCCGCAAACCAGGATCGTAGGTACTTTTGTCCAGCAGGCCTAACTGGGTCCCTGTAGCCATCCCAGGCTCCATCACATTAGGCTAGAACTAGTGATTTTGTCCCGGTCAGGTACACCAGATAAGCATAGTTTGCGCATTGCGCTTTTTGGTGCTATTTTCCCTAATATTTTCCCTAAAACTTTACATTTCAATATCTTTGGTTCTACTGATTGGATTTTTGTCATTTTGGTCTTGTTTTATTTATTAACTGAAGCTCTATGTGTCTCTTTGTGAGGTGTTCTCACTGTTTTACTGTTTGAAGTGTGCACAAATACCTTACATGTTGCCTTTAAGTTAAGCCTGACTGCTCTGTGCCGACCTACCCGGGGGTTATGCACAGGTTAATTTGGGGTTTGCATGTGCCTTACCCTGTCTAGGATTGTGGTTGCTGCTTGACCAGGGCTTACACCCCAATCAACTACTAACCCAATTTTTAACAGCTGGGCCCTGCCCTCCTGCAGGACTTTGGTGTCGCGCAGTCATCAGGGAAGATGCCGGAATCGAGGGAGTTGTTGATGGTCCGGCCTAGTTCGGGTGCTATGGCGGCGGCGGCTCTGCCCACCGTGGGACAAGAGAGCAGGAAGGAATGAAGATCTGTGATCAGGGGTCACGCACCCCCAGTCCAATGAAGAAGCTGTAGAGTTTCAAGCAATAGCACTGATCTTGGTGCCAGAGCACTGGCAGTGCATTAGTGGGATAACAGTGTGCACTCTGGATGGAGGGCTCAGGATAAGGTTCTGGTCATTCGGTGGCTGTCGACAGGCAGTGCAGTTAAGAGGGCAACCGGACAAGTTGGAGCTGCTAGATTGCTGTGGCCACCATGTACATCCCCGGATGGGGAGGGCTCACTGTGTGAGGTGGGCGGAGGGACGCCGGAGGCCAGAGGAACAATACAGGAACAATACACAGGGTTTATGACTATGGAGGGCTGACAGGCCCTGGACCCCACCCGCTGATCCTCACTCACTGGGGTGGTCTCCAAGGTGGCATGTGCCCGTCAGCAGAGCGTTTACTCCTATCCTGTGGTGGCCCAGAGGTAAAGCCGCCACACGTAGCCGCCAAGAGGGGGTGGGCCAGCACCAGACACGGCAGGCAGAGCCATCTTGTATCCCTCTGATGCTCGATATGGGGGGCAAGGCAATGCCAGCAGTGCCGCGAGTTTGTGCCTCATGCACCAATCTGCTCCCAGCGTGCTGACTCGGCTGCCCGGGCTTGTATCTGACGTCATGGCAGCACTCCTCTGATTCATGTCCCGCCAGTGGGAAGTGTATCTGCAGTCACGATGGCTGCCCTAGCGGTAGGATAAAAGGGATTTCTTGGGGAAGACCGCTCTGTCAAGCATGGCGATTAGGCCTGCCCCCCTGACATTTCATGCAACTTAAAACAATTATTAGCACCAAAAGTAAGCACTGGCAAATCCAGCAGGTCTGGATTTGTAAGCACTGGATTGGTTGATGTGGGTGTCATTGGCATGTCTATTGTCTCACAGTGCAACCAATGCTTGATGTGAGATAGATTTGCCATTTATTGTCCAAGCAGTGGTAAGGTTTCTTAAACAAGAATTGATGGCCATCAGATGGAGTTTCAAATATTGTAAATTTACTATTTAGTTTTTCTATTGTAGAATTTATAAATTACAGGCATTATGTTTCATCAGTGTAACAAAAATACTTAGCGTGAAAGGGGTGGGCAATGGGTGTTGCGGTGGCATTTCTGCCGCAACACCTATTGACTTTGACTCTGACCCTTATTTACAAAGGTGGCGTAAATAGGAGGCAGTGCCAAAATTAAGACCAGGGAAAACCTGGTCTTAACCTTGCAAAACGAGGAGAATGCATTATTTCTCCTCATTTTTGCTATTTCTATGTGTGCTGCATTGTGCAGCACACATAGAAACAGCAAAAAGCCATGAATGATTGTTTATGTGCAGGAAGGTGTCCCTTCCAGCTCATAAACAATCTTTAAAAAAATGACAATTTGCAACTTCTATGTGTGATCGCCCTTTGCGATTGTTTATGTGCAGGAAGGGACACCTTCTGCACATAAACAATCATTCCCTCAACGCAGGCACCCTTGCACTATGGTGCAAGGGTGCCTGCGTAGGCGCTAAGCAGCTTAATTTAGCGTCAGCATTAGCGAAAACACAGGGATGTGCCGTATCTTTGTAAATAATCTTTGGAAATACAACTCATCCCTGCATTGAATGGCGGAGCGTGGCGTTAGCATTTTGTGCTTAAAGCCACGCTCCGCTATTGCCTTGTAAATATGCCCCAAAGTCTTTTGCCACTATCTACAGTGCAGTCTGTAGCAATACAACAAGGTGTGACCAGCAGCAGTGCGTCCCTTAGGGCGTGGGGGAGTTGCCCTGCTAATATTTTTGCCCCGCGATACTCCTATTACACATGAATGTGTTTAAAATATGTAAAACAGTTGTACTTTTTTTTAGTATCTGCCCGCGGCAATCAGCTTTTAGTAGCAGGATGGATTGCATTGCCCAAGTCAGGATTCGGAAGCCAGCAAGATGATGTGGGCCTTGCGGGGGTGGGGCTTAATAATATTGATGGAGCCGAGACAGACTGACACCATGCTCAGCACCTGGGCCCAAAGTGCGCATGTCGGGTTGAACGGCTGCCCTTCCCTGTCCAACCCAATATTCACACTAGAGGCCCTCCACCTTTACCATTAGTGAGCCTGGGGGAACAAAGCAAACATAAGGAGATGATGGACGGAGTGCTGAAACTTTTTAGACACTCACCCTCAGTCACAGATCTGGGTTGAATCCATCATCGTTCTTTAGCTCACTTCGCCACCCCAGTTTGGACCCAGCCATATGCAAATCAGTCTTGACCCTGTGCCTCATGGGAACAGTCCAGCCCGAGCTGCCAGGTCAGGTCCTTCCTGAACCGGTAACAAGCATCCTGGGACTGGTTTCGGTGTAACACCCCTCATCAGCTAGGATAGCTTAAATCCAGTGGCAAAGTGAGCAAGGGACCCACGTCTGGGCATACCCTGCCAACTTAGAGCAAACAAAGCAAAGACAAGGAGATGATGGACGGAGTGCTGAAAATTTTCAGACAAAAAGATCTGGGTTGAATCCATCATCGTTCTTTAGCTGACTTCACCACCTCAGTTCGGACCCAGCCATATGCAAATCAGTCTTGACCCTGTGCCTCATGGGAACAGCCCAGCCCGAACTGCCAGGCCAGGTCCTCCCTGGACCGGAAACAAGCATCCTGGGACCGGTTTAGGGGTAACACCCTTCATCAGTCAGGCTCGCTTGATTCCAGTGGCAAAGTGAGCAAGGGACCCACGTCTGGGCATACCCTGCCAACTTAGGGCAAACAAAGCAAACACAAGGAGATGATGGACGGAGTGCTGAAACTTTTCAGACACTCACCCCCAGTCATAGATCTGGGTTGAATCCATCATCGTTCTTTAGCTCACTTCGCCACCCCAGTTTGGACCCAGCCATATGCAAATCAGTCTTGACCCTGTGCCTCACGGGAACATTCCAGCCCAAACTGCCAGGCCAGATCCTCCCTGGACCGGAAACAAGCATCCTGGGACCGGTTTCGAGGTAACACCCCTTATCAGCCAGGCTAGCTTGAATCCAGTGGCAAAATGAGCAAGGGGCCCACGTCTGGGCATACCCTGCCAACCTAGGGCGAACAAAGCAAACACAAGGAGATGACGGATGGAGTGCTGAAACTATTCAGACACTCACCCCAGTCACAGATCTGGGTTGAATCCATCATCGTTCTTTAGCTCACTTCGCCACCCCAGTTTGGACCCAGCCATATGCAAATCAGTCTTGACCCTGTGCCTCACTGGAACAGTCCAGCCCGTACTGCCAGGCCAGGTCCTTCCTGGACCGGAAACAAGCATCCTGGGACGGGTTTCGGGGTAGCACCCCTCATCAGCCAGGCTAGCTTGAATCCAGTGGCAAAATGAGCAAGGGACCCACGTCCGGGCATACCCTGCCAACCTAGGGCGAACAAAGCAAACACAAGGAGATGATGGATGGAGTGCTGAAACTTTTCAGACACTCACCCCCAGTCACAGATCTGGGTTGAATCCATCATCGTTCTTTAGCTCACTTCGCCACCCCAGTTTTGACTCAGCCATATGCAAATCAGTCTTGACCCTGTGGCTCATGGGAACAGTACAGCCAGAGCTGCCAGGCTAGGTCCTCCCTGGACTGGAAACAAGCATCCTGGGACCGGTTTTGGGGTAATACCCCTCATCAGCCAGGCTAGCTTGAATCCAGTGGCAAAGTGAGCAAGGGATCCACGTCTGGGCATACCCTGGCAACTTAGGGTGAACAAAGCAAACACAAGGAGAGGATGGACTGAGTACTGAAACACAACCGCAATCCCCCGGTATCGTATTGAGCGGCGAGGTTGCCTGCCCGACCATATCCTAACGCTGCTCTCATGCTGTGTTGGCAACATGACAGCACGGGAGCAGCATACGGATTGGCTGGAGAGAGGCATTAACTGGGCTTCTCCTTCTGGCAGTCTGTCTTCCCTTTTAGTTCCAATAACAGAGTGCCCGTCGTGACAGCGATTGTTTTTGCAGCGCTGCGGCTGCATCCGATTCATGACTGGTGACTTTTGATAGAAGGTCAAAATTTGAGGACAAAAGAGCCTGATGGATGTGACTGTCACTGTGTACTTATTAATTTTGCCTCTTGGGACGAAGCTACTTTGATGACAGCGCAGGTACACACCAAAACAGCTGTCCTAGAATCCCAGGGAAGACTTTCAGCAGCAGGAAGTAAAATATTGCAAGAGATATCCTGGGAGCAAGGTCAATGTGCTTTCCAAAGAGTCAATGCCACTGTAACGAGTGCTTTTTTGGCTCTGTTTGATTGCTGCTATGTCGCTTTTTAGTCCCAAAATTGTATGCCTTTAAATTATAGCAGCAAAGCTAGATTTTTATTTAATTGAACAGGCCTCGATGCCCGATCTCTATCGCATGCAGGTTTTTTCAGTCTTAACAATACTTCTCAGCTCTGAAAGCCATACCTGATACTGTCTTTAAAGCTACTTTCTGTGGCTTGGGCGTCCGCGGTTATTCTTTTTTAGCACACTCTCTCCTTTCTCTTCAAGCAATAAACTTAATTAAATGGCCTTCCAGTGACATGGGGCAGCAGCCTTAGACAGGCTGTTGAGCTTACTGTTTTCAGGGTAGTGTCTAAGTGCCCGATTGCATGCACTGAATGCACTGTTTTTGAGAAGACCGTACACATTGTGATATGAAAAGACGTTCTTAGAATTAACTTAGGCTTTTCAAAATAATGTCACTGTTCCTATCTGTAATATCCATTCACAGCTCTTCATAACGCATGTCAGCTTCGCAAGAAAAAAGTTGACGTGTGAAAGTGCAAAGTGTGGGAGAACAAAGTTCTTGCTGCAATATTCTCTTTTGAAGTTAGAGAATTTTTTTATCAGTTGCATTCCAGACCTCAGTTATGCATCTCGACATGAAAGAGCTCTGGCAGATTTCAGGTTCTTTCTGAATGAAAGTCTATTTTATGGATAACTGATAAACAATTTGTGGGTGATATTAACATACAACAGTTTGGAACGTGCAGCCGAAGTAAAAGAAACAGGAAGGAGTGAAATGAGTTTGAGGATCAGGTAACAATAAGGTGGCTGAGTGGAATAGTGTGCTACGCCCACCTCTTACAAAGTTCACCAGTCGCCACTGGATGTGACCCTTGGTAAAACGCTGGTGATATAGAACAGGTGCAAAAAATCTGGCACTTTTTTGTGATGACAGAATTTAGACAAATTAGGAGTGGTTATAGAAGGGATAATTTCCAGTAATAAACTACACCAGCAAAAGATACCAATGGCAGATGGTCACTTCAAGGCCCACATTGTGAGTGAGGCAGTATATACATAGTACCTTAAACTTGGACAAACCTATCAATAGAGTGGGGAAAACTAACAACCACCAAAACCTGAAACCATCCTCATAGAGTGAATGTCTGTTGGCCAATCACTACCAATGTCCTGGACTAACCATATGAACTCTCTTTTACAAATCAGGAAATACTCCCTTTTTCCCTTAGTCCCTATATGTAAGGAGAAATGAGAGGCCCAGATTTACTAATAAGTCACGCAATGCAGCAAGGGAACATGATGTGCTGCATTGCTAGAAAGGGAGAAAGCAGAAATGCATTATATTTACAAAGATAAGACGCATTTCTGCTCTCCCCCTGTACTGGCGCACTGTGGACTGCTTAACACCAACACAGGCTTCCTTGCACCTTGTCTGTGTTACAAGCAGGATAGTTTTTGTGCAGGAAAGGATACCTTCCTTCACAAAAACAATCTTTAAAGGCATATTCCTCTTTCTATATATCCTGCAGAATGCAGCATATATACAATGAGGAAGTAGCAAGGAGAAATAAAGATATTTCTCCGCGTTCCGCCTAGGTCGGGGAGGTGCACGATTTTGGAGTAAAACACAGGTTTACAGATGTTTGTAAATCTGGGAGTGTGTCAAAATCCATGGGTGGGTGCATGGAAACTCCCATTCTCCACCCATGGAATGCCTCCTTGCCATAAGGTAATGCAAGGCAGTGATATGTGCTGCCTTGTGTTACTTTGGATTTACTAAACCACGCAGCGGCACGCAAGGTGGCTTTGCGTGGCTTAGTAAACCCCATTATAGGACTTGCGTTGCCTTCCAATGATTTGCATCACACAAGGGCAATGCAAACCCTTAGTAAATCTGGGTCAGAGGAGAAGCAATGCTGTTGTGGCACAAAACAAGGCCTTAATTATGACTACCAGCAGGCATATGGTGTAAGGAAGGGACAAGCAACGGTAACTACGGAGGGATGGGACAGGTGAGCTGGCGGGAGATAGGGCAGGCATGAGGTGATCAAGAAAAGAGGAGGCAAAGGACAGGGCAGGAGGGAGATGATAAAGGTGCAGGGATACAGTGATCGAGAGAGAGGAGGGAAGAGACAAAAACAGGAACGAATGGACAGAGTGTGCAGTTGGACGGACAGGGAGGGAGTCAAGCATATGACAAACAGTGTGATAGGAGGGTATGAACATAGAGCAGAGGTAAAGGAGGGGTGAAGGGTACGCATACAGTTACCAGAGAAACAAGAAGTCAGGGACTTAAGAAGGAGGGAAAGGGCACAGAGCAGAGCTGTAGAGAGAGGGAGAAAGCCCAGGCATACAGTGAACAAGGAGGGAGTAGGAGGGACAGAGAGCAGAGATGGAGGAGTGGCAAGCTTGCGGCTATCAGGAAGTAGGGAAGATAGGAAGGAGGAGGGAAGGGACACAGAGGGGGTGGGAAATAGCGGGAGAAGGGGCAGACGCACAGAGTGCGGAGAAAGGGGAGGGTAGGGGCACACAGAAGATGGAATGGTCACAGGAGGTCTAGAGGGACAGGGGGAAGTGGCAGGCATACTTCGATCAGGGTGAGAGTAGAGAATGGACAGACAAAGAGGGAATTGTCATAGGGTGGTGCTGGAGGGAGAGGATCAGGGATTAGGCATGTGGTGATCAGGAAGAAATAAGGGAAGGAATACAAACCAGAGAAGGGTCAGACATAAGGTCAATGGTAAGTAAGGAGTAAGGGACAGAGAAATTTTCTAGGTCACACCTGAAGAGTCTTAAGTACATCATCATTGTGAAGCAGCAATGATTCTCGGCTGCACAATATCACTGTTATGTCCTGTATAGAGGCCCTAATGTAGACCCGTTCGTACATGCCCTAAAATGGACGTATTCATATTTGCCCTAATATTCATATTCGTACTTGCCCTATTATGGTCATAGCCGCATATGCCCAATTATGGTCATAACTGTACATGTCCTATTATAGTCATGATTCCTTATATAGGCATGATCTTTCACCTACATTGGTCCTTGCTAGTACACAACGTGCTCTGAGGGCTGAACGTTATCTATCCTGTGGTTTTGAATACAGCAGGGTTTTTTCCCAAACACAGGCCCACACTGTACTCATCAATTATGCATGGCTCTCTAGGAATACACCACCTGCATAATATGTATGTACAAAGTTCACCCCTGACGTCTTCCTCATGTCTAATGACAGACCAATACAAACCATACTGAGGACCGAGACTCTTTAGGGTATAAATACACCACAACTTGCCCCAGTAAGACAGAGGGAACTGAGACTTCCATGCTGACACACTGACCAGAGACGCTGAGGCTCCTGCATGCAGTCGCTCCAGCTGACAGCGGTCTAACACAGCCCTTGCGGGGTGTCCAACTCGAGACCAGGACGGTGTCCCACACTCTCTATATTCAGGTATGGGGGTTCGACTAAATCCTAGAGAGATTCTTGGCTCTTAGGTTTTAGACCTACACATATGCTAGGTACACTCAGGTACATCTAGTTAGGCATCGTAGGAGTACGCGCACTTTTCATAATGCTTTTATATTCATGTATGTATTCATAATTATTGCAACATGGTAGAACTGTTCTATCCCTTTGCTTTTATCGTACTGCTGATAATATATCTCTGCTATTGTCTGCTGGTTACCGCAGCACATATATTTTACACTAGAATAACAACTGTTCAATAAATACTTATTGAAACGCCCGCTTGTTTATTCTGTGTAACTCTCTGAAACAAACCGTATAAGTAAGCACGAGTGACTGAGCGAAAGGTAGTACATTGTTTCCACGATTCTGAGGAATTTGGGTTGTCATGATCTAAGGTTGCCAGAAACTAATCTCTCCCCGATAAGAGGAGATTCTAGTGGCACTGTGAGCTAGCTAATGCAAGCCAGGCTAACATATGCGGTGGGGGTGCTCAGAGTTAGTCTACCACCAATCCCACGGTTTATGTTATCCAAACGCGCAGGTCCTACAGGGGTACTATAGGAACTACACAACATCACCTAGTAACTACATTGTTATTGAACATTTGACATTTAGACGGATCACTGACAAAATATCGAAGGTCAAAATATCGTGTTCCCAAAATATCGGGACATAAATATCGATGTCAAAAATATCGACATCCTATCTACATATTGGTAAGTACTAAAATATCGAAAAAAAATATAGGGGCCCATTAGGATGGCGGGCGGAAGCACAACCGCCGTGCTGGCGGATGCAAAAACCACCAGTTACCGCCGGCACGCAGCAGTCCACACGCCCGCCCAATTACGATGCGAAAAGCAGGCCAAACACCGCCGGCAAGCCAGCAACACCGTCCGCCATCAAAGTGCGCCCGTACACGTAGCGGCGCAGCTCAACTGACACACACCGTCCGACGAAACACGTCCCGCCCGGCGTATAAATTACGATGCCGCAAACAAACGGCTCCCACGGCTAAGAGACACCGCACGTGAAAGAGAGGCGGTAACACGGACGCAGAGCACGGACAACGAAGAAGCGGCACCCCGAGCATGAATCCAGCACTGCAGGCCCTTCCCATGCTTCTGCTGATGCACCACCAAGGACGCAACGTACCGCGGAGACGCAGGTAGGCACACACACAACATGTGCACGCAAACAGCGCACACAGTGCAAGGGCGGAAAAAGCGGACAACCCCCACCAGCGCGTGTACACTACACATCCACCATTGCATCCACATATGACACACAGGCCAAATCCTAACATCGCGGAACACATGTGTACACACCACCTGGGACTAGGAACCAAACACCCCGTCACGGCCCCAAAGCGCCGATGACGCCGCCACACATGCGCACAACGCAGAGGCCAACCGCAGCGCCATGCATGCGTCGCACACAGATACAGGGACACAACCAAGCAGCACACACATCAGCCCCACCCCGAACGCACATGACACGTGACAGGCCTGCCACAGACATGTCCCCAACGCCCAATTCACGGACAACACCCAACGCCACACAACCGACGCACACATGTCAGTGAAGTCACGCAACAGCAGGACACACCCCAGTGTAACAAACATGGCGTAGCACACAGCGGCGGCAACACCAACTAGGAGAAGCAGGGCCCCTTCGGGAAGAGGAACGCCAGTACCACACTGAAAAACCCATACCACCCTGCACATATGAACAAGACATATGAAACGGAACACCAAAGAGCCCGGGGACCGACAACAGGTGGCCCAAGAATAACATCCACACACAAGGCCCAACGCAGAGCGGAAAGGCAGCCTGCCGCCCACACAAGGGAGAGCAGACAGCACTGAATGACCTTCCATTCCAACTCCGAAACCACAGCCCTACGACAGAAGCCGGTGAATACAGCCATTGTCCAAGAATAGACCAACACAGGCATGCCGAGGAGACCGACCACAGGGCAGATAGCGCATATCACAGAAGCACACAACGGACGGGGAAGAAAGAAGAAAACACTCCCCCATGTCGGCCACATGCAAGTTAATTGGAAGGAGTCACACAGCACTGACCTTGAACTGTCTGAGAAGCATGTGGGAAGAGGGCCCGTGTCCTCCAAACAAGCCAACAGAACACAAGTCCTGTCTCCCTACGACTACACAGAGCTCACAGCAACCCCGGAGCGTGCACATTGCAGACTGCACACACAGCCGGAGCACGCCATCTCAACGAACCGCTGCGAAATGGCAACCGCAACACACCTACCCAACTACGCCGAACAGCTCAAGCTGTACAAAACCAACATGATACATACATTGGGATGCGATCTCCTGTCCCTGCTGAACGTAAGTTACCGACTGACTTACCGCATCACATTGTTCAGCTGCGTCATGCCCGTCTTCTACTGTCGGAGGTGTCCCTACCAGCATCCCGTCGAGATATGCCTCTCCAACCCGGCATGTCTGAAGGCGGACCTGCTACCACTACTCCTCCCTCTGGACGCACACGACAGGGCCTGCTCTGCCTATGGGGGCATGGCGTATGTGGCCAACATCGCACCCGCACTGAAATGGGACCACTGTGCCTCCACACGACGGATCATCGAGAACAGCTACATCGAATGTCACCCAGCATGCCCCATCATGGTCCTCCAAGGGACAACTTACGAACAACACCTTGACAGCCACCATCCGCTTCATTGGCTGGCAAACATGTACACCACCAATGACATGGAAGCCCTGCTGGACGGCATCGCATACCTGACAACCTGTAAATACGTCGGACCACAACGCAGGTTCCCCGAGTGACCTATGATGTCCAACCCCGCACCCATGCTCAGCTTCCGCACGGACTGGCCAGTCACCACCACAACAGCCATACCAAACGACCGGCAACTGTAACCACACCATCAACGACATCGCCATGACATCGGATATGACCGGGACATGCACACTGTTCCCCATCACATCCAGGAACACCGCATGCATCGTGGGAGGCAGTGGCATGGGCTCTGTGTATCGCACCCACATGGACGGAACTGCACGAACAACCAGGACACGACATGGATCCAGCGCACATGGACACACACACCGCTCAGTGGACATGAATAGGTCGCCTGGAGTCTGTGGGTGCTGCACCCCTCCCACCCCCGCCCCGGGAAACCCATACCAGGACCTTTGCATGGACGACAAGTGCAAACAACAACAAAACGACCCCAGTGACTGTGACATGTCCAGTAACCACCACAGTGCAACAACAAGTGGCACGCCGCTGCATGCACGCAAGCACATGCCCTGATGTCATCTCACATGCACGCGTGCATGAGGAACAACCGCAGCAAACCTGTCACATGGAACTGAGATGGACTGTGCCCATGATGCCAAGCGGTCTGGTAGGCTACATGTATACCGTCTGTGTCAAAGTCCGCAGCTCCGCAGCTATACGTAAATGTACATTAGCACAGCCTTGGCCAAGCAGATGTCACTCTGAAGCCCACATCCCACATGCAACAGCCAATCACATGTAACCCCACACCCTATCCCATTTGCAATCATGCTCAGTATATCCTCAACATGTATTCCGCTGCCAGTAGTGTCCACTATACTGCATCACAGAGGACAGAAGACTCAATATAATGTTTGAAACCAAAACTGTCTCCGCTGACTCATTTCACAAGTACGAATGAGAGAGGATGAGAGTATGTGAAGTACACGGCAGTCGTGACATGACCATGTAGTCCACTGGTATTGGATGTCAACGCAAATGAGTAGCACTACTGTGGAAGACACACATGTGTCGTGTGAAGTCGTATGGACGCAGTGCTCAGGTGGGTGGGTGCGACGGGTAGATGCGCACATGCCAAGTTGGAGCACGCCGTGTTGGGAGGGGTCATGAACAGTACACCACCGCTTCCCTGGGCATTGTGAGAGGACACCTGTCGGGGGAGTGAACACGTGTGTGCACAGCAGCCGGGCACACGTACAAAGCGGTACCAGGCGCACCTCAGCCCACCCTCTGTGGACAAGCTGGATCCTGTTGTGCGCCCGCCATGCCCCTTGACAAGGCACACACAGCCCCAGTCGACCAGGTGTAACCCCAACATAGTCAATCCGCACAGGCGATACAGGGCACGGGATGGCAGTGGAGCATGGTGTGTGAGAGGTCTCCTCGCGCTCCTCCTGGTCATATCACGCAGGCAATAGAACCTCAACGTCCAGCATGGCAAAAAGTCAAATGGAAGTGTAGGGGGACGCACCACAGCACGAGCAGCACTGACGTCACGGGAGGTGGCTCGCACCATCCCATCCATTGCCCATCATACCAACCACGCCACATGCCATTGCGACTAAGTGCAAGCGCGTGCGCCACCACCCCTGAGCCCTCCCCAGAGAGGCCAAAGAGTGAATGTGTGGGCCATCAGCCACAGACGGACGCGGCCTGGCCGCAAGGGCAGCCACAGCCACTGGGTGTCGCAGGTGGCGGATCCGGAAGGCGAAGACTGTGATGCATAGTCCATGCAGGCCGGGTCTCCATTTGGGGCACCACGCAGGTGGACGGCGTCCCGCCACACATCATACCCTGAGACAGCCCACTCGTGCAACTGGACCCACACATACACTCCTTGCCCTCTCTGGTGCGAGCTTGGGGCTGCCTGTGCAAGCGCTAGCCTCGCAGGTGAGCATGCATATTGGGGGGCGAGGGGAGGACATGAGGGCTGGGGCGAAGATGACTGTATCACTGTCAGTTAGTACAAGGGATGACCCAGATGTGGAAAGGAAGAGACGTGTCCCGTGTGTACTGCAACTAGTCGCCAATCCAACTACCCCCCATGTCCGGAATGTAAGCCCGCACCTAGGCCCGCCCATCCGCCACATCGAACATACCACCAGCACGACAACCTTCCCATTCGAAACACTGACTGGGGTGGCGACCAGTGAACAATCATGTGTAGCCTACCCACGCGTACATGTGGGCCCTCCATGATCCATGTCACCTGCGGCAAAGACATGACATGCGCAATGAGGGAAGTGAGGAGAGCTGTCCGCCCCACGCGCAGAAGGTGCATCAGCTCCACAGACCCAGCAGCGAGTCCAGCAGGGGTCACATGTGCAGGGGCAGCTGTGCCTGGTGTGAAGGCACATGCATATAGACAGCACATCGACCAATGTGTAGTCTGCCCACATCCACAGTCCATCATCTTGCGGACATAGGAATTGAACACAGGGCAACACATCTTAGTTGGTGCACCCACCGTGACCAACAATGCGCAATCATCGACGTACCCGCCCTGTGCATGGCCCCCACCCAACGGAGGCACATCCAGTGCCACCATCCCACACACACAAGCCTTCCACGGAACATGCTGTGTCCAATGGTCAGTACAGAGTCAGCGCCCATCTGGTGGATCCTGAACAGGAGACACATGCACACACATGCCAGCTCCCACTATGTACGTCTGCCACCTGGCACGTGCAATGTAACCTCTCACCTGTGACGTGTGACTGCAAGCACACAGCCGTCTTGGCATGGGGCTGTCAATGTGGACACCTGTCAATGTTTCGGGAGCTGTGATCCGTACAGTGCTGTACATAGGGTGCAGTGCTGACACCTACTACTGTCTCATATCCCCTCGTGCCACAGGTCCCACTTGTTTTGGCCGCTCAGCCTGTGCCCACATCGTCGTCGTCGTGTGCCATACTCATCCAGCCTCGGAAGCAGTTCCATGCTCAGCAGACACTCATGTTGCCGTGGCGTTGCCGCTTGACGAATATGCAGTCAGTCCCCATCAGCACGCCCGCAAGTCATTGGGGCCTAGATCCCCATGTGCATGCACATGGCAGTGGTATGTCTCACTAGCCATTGCCATTGTTGGGAGACCTGTGTAAGTGTATTGTGGCCGTGCCGTCCCAGCTTGACAGCTGGG